>JABSTT010000434.1:0-12551 GCA_013339685.2 Hyalomma asiaticum | reverse complement strand
CTACAACCTCCACCAAATGCGACGCGGTTTCTTGACGTCTGGACGTCGAGGAACGTCAAAGCCGAGCTCCGAGAAACGGTGAGCGCCAAGCAGCCGAAATCCCGGTAAGCGCTCGCTCGAGGCACGAGACCATCACCAACGCTGAGGCTTGCTTGCTTGCCTTCCTCGTCTTCTTCATTACTTACTCTGGGTGGCAGTCGAGCATTGTACCACCGAACTGCGCCTTTGGTTGAGAAATTGTACTATACAGGTATAGAGCCTGCCGAGCAATCGCATTAACAAGTGTTCCGTTACGTTGCAGAATAGTAATACGCCACTACGCAGAAAGTGGATTGCATAACGAGTACGAGGAATCATTCCAAAGCACAAAGGGGTTCGTGCTTTTCAGCTCTGTACCCATTGCAAAGGCATCGTACATCATCATTATGAAACGATCTTCAACTTTTTGTCATCGTTATTACAAAGCACTGCCTCATGAAGAAGTTTTGTTGTATCGTGTCATGTCGTGTGACGTGCACGGACCCGACAGTAACCTTCCTTTTGCAGCCTTCCATCTGGCAGCCTTCTTTTTCGTCGCACAGGGAAATACGTAAGTACTGGTTCATTAAGCCTCCGCGAAAATGAATTGCGCTTCCTTAGGAGTAAGGACTTATATAATTAGGTTGAATAGCGTGCTTTCTTTGTGCCTTGTTTATAGAATCTTGTTATGACTCGCGCACGCTCAAGCGAAGGGGAGGATTTCCAATGAAAGTTCCACGAAATAAAATGTGTTATTCTAGCTTAATCTTGCTGCTTTGTTTTCTGTGTCCGTACGTGTTTTAGCTGCATTTCGTGTAAAGTGTACAGTCATCTACTAACTAGCCCTACTTTCAGCACTTTTGTCAGTGTTGTGCATACTGATCTGCTCTTCCTTATTATTTTTACAATTTTTGAGTGATTATATTATTAGAGCATTGTAGACAATTATTGATTACGCGCTTTTAAGCTATCTTGTGTGTGAGGTTCAACGTGCAGCTTCACTTCAAGATTTGATACGCAGCTTTTATTACCTGGTCATGCTCGCAATTCAATTTTAAATAAAAATAAATTAAATTCTTTGTTGTGACGGCATCACCTCACGTGCGAATGCACCTGGTTCCATGTAGAGACCATACGCTCCCAGCTGTAAGCCAAGTGCATTCTCTCAAAAAGACATCACTGCCCAACCGGACCGGCAGCGTTGTTGCCCACCCACCTCACCGCCCAGGAAGAGCACCAATAGTCGGTCTTCCGCCAACCTTACACACTTCTTTGGTAACGCACAAATGATGTCTGAAAATGGTCCGCACTGTCTTCTTTTCTCGCAGACTCCTTTTTAACCAAGGCAATAGTATCCCAGGCAGCACGCAACGTAGGGCCGATATTGGATTTATGGCGGCAAAGTTCGGCCCATCCACGGCCTAATGTTGCCGACAGCGAGCCAGTATCGGCCACGCCGCCGTCAATGACTGGCAACGTCGGGCTACTATAGCCGCTGCCCCGCCGATATCGGCAGGCCGTCGACTGTAATCGGCAACATGGGGCTGCATATGCCGCGTTACTGCCGACATCAGTTGAGGCGATGGCCTTCAACGGCAACTATGGCGCCGATTTTGCCATTTTACAGACAATATGGGCTGACCGACGCCATTTATCGGCAACACTGTGCCAAGTATGCCACCTTAGAGCCCCCGTCGGCTAGCCGAGAACTTTCTCCGGCAAATGTGGCGCCGATTTTGCCGCTCATCAGAATCGCCTGAGGAATGGCGAACTTGGCGCGATATTAGCCCAGAAAGATTATTTCACAGGAAACATTCAATAATTTCTGCTGTCATGGAGGCAACGTCGACTACGCCGCAGCCTTTCATGGTTGGTATCGATATCAGCTGGGCCTCTTTGGAAGCCTGCTGTATATAACAATAGAGATCCGATCGAGAAAAGCATGACGGAAATTCACTTGAGAGATTCGATGTAAGAATCAGATGTTGAGCTTCATATATTCATGTATACGCGTTTCAGTGCCGGAACATAGCGCACGTGAGTTTTGAGCAGCATATATGACATTATGTTCGCGCGCATTAATTTTAATAACCAGGGCACACAAAAAAACATGGATATAAACTATTGATGTATACATCTATGGGCTGTTTTGCAGGAGCTTTGCGAAACAGGCTGGCGCAACAGTTAACATTAGCCAGAAGGATCGATAAGCATGGTGGAAAATTATCTGACAGCGCATGTCAGAAAATTTAAATTCATAGAAATTGTTCGTGCTTACATCGATGGCATAACCACCACACTCATATGTTCAAACAAAGATAAACAGTCGGAAGCGGCGCTAATACTACTGACATTTAGCAACCTATAGAAGAAACGACGTACGGAGGTAACAGCGCACAGCGAGTGCACAAAAAAGGTCTAGAGCAGATCATTCCTGGTGCGCTGACGCCGGAAAAAACTCGCAACCGGCGTTATCCTACTGACCACTTAGCCGCCTATGCAAAGGAAGGGTATACGGAGCTGAGAGCGTGACAGCGAGGGGACAAAACAGATCTAGTGTTTCATTTTATAATCAGAGGATGTTAGCTGTTTTTACACCATGAAATACATAGATCTTTTACGTTGCAAATTCAAATGAAGTGCTTTGTCAAGACTACATATTTGCGAAAAAGGCAAAACAAAAAATTCAAAGCAGTCATATGGCAAGCATTTTTCATCTCAAAGGTGGCAAACAAATGCACACACGTATAATGGATGTATAGAGAGCTTTTGTGGGAGCTCTATTAGAGTGTATGTGATCACAAAGTGTTCTTGAGCAGGCGATGTGCGCTATTTTATGGTATATAAAAAGAGCATCATCATCATCATCAGCCTGTTTAGGTCCACTGCAGGACGAAGGCCTCTCCCAACGATTTCCAATCCACCCTATCCTGAGCGAGTTGGTTCCACTTTATGCCCGCAAACTTTTTAATTTCATCGCTCCATCTAACCTTTTGCCTACCTATTTGCGTTTTCCCTCTCGTGGTATCCATTCCGTCGCTCTTAGTGTCCACCTATTATCCTTCCTCCTCATGACATGTCCTGCCCAGTTCCACTTCTTTCTTTTAATTGATAAGATAATATCGGCTACTCCTGTCTGTTCTCTGATCCATTCCGCTCGTTTTTATCTCTTAGCATTACCCCTATCATTTTTCTTTCCATTGCACGTTTCGTGCTCCTTATTTCATCTCTAGTATTTTTGTTATTCTCCATGTTTCTGCACCGTACGTTAGTACTGGGAGAATGCAGTGATTGAATACTTTTCGCTTTAATGAGAGCGGTAAGTTTCCGGTCATGATTTCGTAATGTTGCCGACAGCGAGCCAGTATCGGCCACGCCGCCGTCATGACTGCAACGTCGGGCTACTATAGCCGCTGCCCCGCCGATATCGGCAGGCCGTCGACTGTAATCGGCACATGGGCTGCATATGCCGGCGTTACTTGCCGACATCAGTTGAGGCGATGGCCTTCAACGGCAACTATGCGCCGATTTTGCCATTTTTACAACATATGTGCTGACCGACGCCATTTATCGGCAACACTGTGCCAAGTATGCCACCTTAGAGCCCCCGTCGGCTAGCCGAGAACTTTCTCCGGCAAATGTGCGCCGATTTTGCCGCTCATCAGAATCGCCTGAGGATGGCGAACTTGGCGCGATATTAGCCCAGAAAGATTATTTTCACAGGAAACATTCAATAATTTCTGCTGTCATGGAGGCAACGTCGACTACGCCGCAGCCTTTCATGGTTGGTATCGATATCAGCTGGGCCTCTTTGGAAGCCTGCTGTATATAACAATAGAGATCCGATCGAGAAAAGTCATGACGGAAATTCACTTGAGAGATTCGATGAAGAATCAGATGTTGAGCTTCATATATTCATGTATACGCGTTTCAGTGCCGGAACATAGCGCACGTGAGTTTGAGCAGCATATATGACATTAGTTCGCGCGCATTAAGTTAATAACCAGGCACACAAAAAACATGGATATAAACTTGATGTTACAGCCTATGGGCTGTTTGCAGGAGCTTTGCGAAACAGGCCTGGGCGCACAGTTAACATTAGCCGAAAGGATCGATAAGCATGTTGGAAAAATATCTTGACAGCTGCATGTCAGAAATGTAATTCATAGAAATTGTTCGTGGCTTACATCGATGGGCATACCCAACCACTCCATATGTTCAAACAAAGATAAACAGTCGGAAGCGGCGCTATATACGACTGACATTTAGCAACCTATAGAAGGAAACGACGTACGGAGGTAACAGCGCAACAGCGAGTGCACAAAAAAGGTCTAGAGCAGACATTATGGTGCGCTGAAGCGGAAATAAACTCTCGCAACCGGCGTTATCCTACTGACACTTAGCCGCCTATGCAAAGGAAGGGTATACGGAGCTGAGAGCGTGACAGCGAGGGGACAAAACAGATCTAGTGTTCATTTTATAATCAGAGGATGTTAGCTGTTTTTATACACCATGAAATACATAGATCCTTTTACGTTGCAAATTCAAATGAAGTGCTCTTGTCAAGACTACGATATTTGCGAAAAAGGCAAAAACAAAAAATTCAAAGCAGTCATATGGCAAGCATTTTTCATCTCAAAGGTGGCAAACAAATGCACACACGTATAATGGATGTATAGAGAGCTTTTGTGGTGAGCTCTATTAGAGTGTATGTGATCACAAAGTGTTCTTGAGCAGGCGATGTGCGTATTTTATGGTATATAAAAAGAGCATCATCATCATCATCAGCCTGTTTAGGTCCACTGCAGGACGAAGGCCTCTCCCAACGATTTCCAATCCACCCTATCCTGAGCGAGTTGGTTCCACTTTATGCCCGCAAACTTTTTAATTTCATCGCTCCATCTAACCTTTTGCCTACCTATCTTGCGTTTTCCCTCTCGTGGTATCCATTCCGTCGCTCTTAGTGTCCACCTATTATCCTTCCTCCTCATGACATGTCCTGCCCAGTTCCACTTCTTTCTTTTAATTGATAAGATAATATCGGCTACTCCTGTCTGTTCTCTGATCCATTCCGCTCGTTTTTTATCTCTTAGCATTACCCCTATCATTTTTCTTTCCATTGCACGTTTTCGTGCTCCTTAGTTTCATCTCTAGTATTTTTGTTATTCTCCATGTTTCTGCACCGTACGTTAGTACTGGGAGAATGCAGTGATTGAATACTTTTCTCTTTAATGAGAGTGGTAAGTTTCCGGTCATGATTTCGTAATGCCTACCGAATGCGCTCCAGCCCAGCCTTATTCTACGGAGAATTTCGTTTTCCTGGGTAGGAGTTCCTGATATTAACTGTCCCAGATGTACATATTCATTTACACATTGTAAGGGTTCATCGTTGATTTTAAATTCCTGTTCCTTAGCTAAGCTATTGAGCATAACTTTGGTCTTTTGCCGATTAATTTTTAATCCAATTTTAATGCTTTCCCTGTTTAGGTCATCAATCATGTTTTGTAATTCGTCACCATCACTGCTAAAGAGTACAATGTCGTCTGCATATCTTAAATTGTTTAGATATTCTCCGTCTATTCGAATGCCCTTTTCCTCCCAGTCTAGACGTTTAAAGACTTCCTCTAAACATGCAGTGAGTAGCATCGGGGATATTGTATCTCCCTGTCTCACACCTCTCCTGATCGGGATTTCTCTGCTTCTCTCATGTAGGAGTAGTGTAGCTGTGCAATCTTTGTATATGTTGTTTATGGTTTTCACGTATACGCCAGGTACCCCTTGTAGCCGTAGAGCTTCTAGAACTGCTTGTATTTCTATGGAGTGAAATGCTTTCTCGTAGTCAATAAACTCCATATAAAGCGGTTTGTTATATTCCGCTTACTTCTCAATTACTAGGTTGATAGCGTGGCTGTGGTCCATTGTCGACTAACCTTTCCTAAAACCAGCTTGTTCTCTCGGTTGGTTAAAGTCTAGTGTTCCTCTTATCCTTGTAGAAATTACCTTTGTAAATATCTTGTATATTACTGGGAGTAGGCTGATTGGTCTGTAATTCTTTAAATCCTTTATGTCACCTTTCTTGTGGATAAGGATTATATTAGCATTTTTCCAGCTGCGCAGTACGCTGCATGTCTTGATACATTTCGTAAAGAGCGATGCAAGTTTTTCAAGTACAATATATCCTCCGTCTTTGATCAAGTCGGCTGTTATACCATCGTCACCAGCTGCTTTACCGCGGGACATGCCTTTGGCAGCTTCTTAGACTTCGTCAGCGGTTATACATGGAATTTCGGTATTCTCCTCTGGTTCTATTACTATTGAGGTTGTATGGTCTGTCTGAGAGCTGTACAGTTCCGAATAGAAATCTTCTGCTACCTTTACTATTTCGGTGAAACTGTTGGTAACGTTACCTTGTTTATCTTTTAGCGCATGCATTTTGTTTTGTCCTAAGTGCAGTTTCTTTTTGACCGATTTAATGCGGGTGCCTTTTTCTACTGCTTTCTCTATTTCTATTATGTTAAAGTTTCTTACATCTCTTTGCCTGGCTTTACTGATCAATTTTGATAGTTCTGCGAATTCTATCTTATCTTTTGATGAAGTTACTTTCATTTGTTGTCGTTTTTTTATTAAGTCCTTGGTAGATTGGGACAGCTTACTTTTTGCTTGCTTTGTTGTTTTACCACCGACTTCTATCGCGGTTTCAAGGATTCTTTTCGTTATTGTTTTATTTATTTGTTCTAAATCGTCACCGTTTTCGTCTAAGGCCTCGAACTTGTTGCTTAGGGCGACTTTAAATTCGTCGTCTTTCGCTCTGATTACCTCTACATTACATTTTTTTAGTAAATAATTTAGTTCTTGTTTTCTTTAGGTTAAGTACAATCTTTGCCCTTACTAGTCTGTGATCGCTGCATTTTATCTTCCCCACTACTTCTGTGTCTTGAATTATACCTGGTTGTTCGCAAATTATGAAGTCGATTTCATTCTTTGTTTCCCCGTTAGGGCTTTTCCACGTCCACTTCCTATTCTTGTGTTTCTTGAAGAACGTATTCATTATTTGAAGCTGGTTCCTTTCGGCAAATTGTGCTAGCATTTCCCCACGGTTATTCCTACGGCCGATGCCGTAGTTGCCTATCGCCTGCTCTCCACATTGTTTCGTTCCTACTTTTGCATTGAAATCCCCCATGATTACTGTGTATTGCGTCCGTACTTTCTTTATTGCTAATTCGATATCCTCGTAGAATTGCTCTACTTGTTCATCGTCGTAGCTCGTTGTTGGCGCATAACCCTGGATTATCTTAAGTTTATACCGCTTATTTAGTTTTATTACGACGGATGCTACCCTTTCGTTAATGCTGTAGAATTCATCTACGTTGCCCGCTATATTTTTGTGGATTAGGAACCCAACGCCATATTCTCTCGTTTGGGGTAATCCTCTATAGCAGAGGACGTGTCCATTGTTTAAGACTAGGTAAGCTTCACCTGCTCTCCTAACTTCGCTAAGGCCAATGACGTCCCAATTAACTCCCTCTAATTCCTCGAGTAATTCCGCTAATCTAGCTTCGCTTGAGAGAGATCTTTCATTGAACGTTCCAATGTTTAGATTCCAGTGCCGGCCTGTCCGGGTCCAGTGAATGTTACTGCCCTCTGCTGCTTCACAGAGCTGACCGCCGCCGTGGACATATGTGCTGCAGCTGCTGGACACTGAGGGCGAGGGTTTAATCCTAGACATCGTGTGGGAGGTGGTGGCCAAGTACTTCACCAGGGAGGCCAATTCCTGTTCTGGTGTAGGAGTGAGTTGTAAACGGCACTTGAACGACGGAAAGACTTTCAGGTGTCCAACCGTCGCCAGGCCTCCCCTACCGACGTAATCTCGAGCTTATGACAGCAAGCAGGCACTAAAAAAATCAGTTGAAAATCAAAGCTCTCTTCTGTTCCCTAGTTTCTTCATATGTTTGTGCAGGGTCACAGTATAAACCAACCGTCCTAAGTCAAGCTGTTGTTGACCACGTGCCCCTCCACTACATTTCACCAGTGCGTTCGCAAAACTAGTGCATTCCTTTCAAAAGCAGCTCCAGTACAGCGCAACGCATGTATCGCAGCTCGCATAAGCTCAGCAACAGAAAATAATTGTCTACTGGTCGGGTAAACTCCCTTTTCCACCTCCATGCTCTCTACTACCACACAGATAAAACAGGCTAATAATTCCTTAATATGTCCATGGCATTGCGTATAATTCCTTCTTTCTTTATTTTTTGCCTCTTTGGTGAACGATCGTTAGTGCGTTCTTTCCATTCATATCGAATTCTTTTACACATCGGCCATCGCGGTTACGTTGTACTAGTTAGATGAGCAGAATATATCGAGCTTCACTGCATGCTCTGTGCAGCGACTGTAGGATTTGTCTCTGACGTTCATATGAGACTATGGTGTCGATAGAAGCCGACATCTGCGCTTTCTAGTACTTAAAAACTAATTTATTTATAACCAAAAAGAGTAAAATAAGGGCGCGAGTAGAGGTTCAGCGCAATATTTCTTGTCGCGCGGGAAGGGAGCACGTGTTTTCCTGCGTTGCAGAAACTTGCAGAAATTCACAATGGCGACGCCGCGCGCCCTCGCTACGTTTGTTACGTGCAGTGCAGCATTTCTATCGCGTTTTTAGCTAGAGTGGGTGGTTCAGCCTCTGCGAAATCCTATGCTACAGGTAGCTAGCAAGAGAACATATGCATACTAGCATACTCCATAGGCTGCACCAGGCTGCACTTAACAAATGCATTCCCGGTGGGTGTCCCCGCCATTGTGCTTTTTCCCAGCAGAAATTCTGTCTTCCACGCTTTGCGACAACCACATAAAAAGAAAGAAAAACGCGCATATTCTGCCTAGAAGCAACCTAGCACATGCTAAGCTAGCAGCAACTAAAAATTAAAAAAAAGTATGTGAAGGGGGGGACGCGCGTCGCTTCCCGACCTGACCACCCTCGTCACGGCCCCCTCCCTGCACGTCCATTGTTCGCACCTACAGTTTGCAAAGAATGTCGTTCTGAACCTGCTTTTGGTGGCAGTGGTGGCCCTTCGGAGGGAGAGACCGCGCAGTTTTCGGGGAACGTTAAGCGCGGCTGCGTTCTCTCGTCGCGCCTGCAGTGCTACCGACATGGAAGGTGTACGAACGAGTTTCAACGGCTGCACGCAGTCTGCCTACGCGTATCGGCGCATGTACCGCATTTATCGATCATCAAGTTGATTGCGCGATTCCTTGGCCAGTGTACCCCCTAAGACAATGCCCATCACAACTGTGACATCGGTTGTATATGAACATAAGCCTGCGCCTTTTGGTGAGGCTACAGCGCCGTCGCTGAATTTGTATTGCTGACACACAGCTCAAGAGTGCACAGCGGATGCCGAAATTCGGTAAGTTGCTGGCCACTTTTCAGAATGGGGCCTGGCACTTTTTGTTGCGATGTTAAACCACCGGTTCCACCTTTATATATTATTTATGTCGTGAGGGTCGTAGGCTCTATATTTTCGAATAAAGAGCCTACGCACATTGTCCCAAAGCAATTTTACTTCATATAGTTAATCCTGTGCTTGTATCAAACCCCCATTGTGTGGTGACTTGCAGTTCTCGTAACGTTTTTTTTCTTGCCCGTATTTTTTAAAGGTAACGTGATACCGAACACGCGCTCCTAGGTGTTGGACACGTGCGGCAGTTCGGCACGCGATGACATTTTTAAAGGAGCCTTGAAAATATGTTCTTCCTCTAATATCTGCTCATAATGTGCCTTGCACCTATCATTTAAGGACATTTTTGCCTAAAAACCACATCCTTGGTGCGTGTCGTGTTAGCTCACGTCTACATGTTTTCCTTTCCGATGTATGCCAAAAATATGAAATTTATTATAATGCAAAATGCACCTATTTCAACTAATGTGCCGCTTTTAAAATTGCTTTGCAACAGAACCTTTACTCATGTTTCTATTCTTTTTCCCTTTGGTATCTAAAGTGACACAAAGCCAAGATCTGGGGTTTCAATATTGAACATAGATTCATTTTATAGTAAAAGGACAACTTTCCTTTGTTATTTTTTTAAATTAGTGCCCGATTATGAGATGCTTCCGACATTTCTTGAATTTCCGCGTTTGTTCATGAGTCGCACATAAATTGCATACAATTATAGTATAGTGCTGATGTGCTCCACAACTGTGCTAACTATTCACGCCTTTTCCCGCAGGTTCCACCTTTGCCGAAGCTTTTCCACTACGACGGTGCAACACAAGAATATCATGTTATCAATGCAGAGTTCACAAAATAAATGAACTAGTGCTTTTCCCCATACACCTCTCTTGTTGCGTAATTTGTTTTGTTTAGAACGCAGTGATAGAAAGTACAGAGGATCCACTTAGCCCCACTTATTACTGTGTTAATAAAGCTTTCGTGTATGCATGAGAGGCACATTTGCACAAACTAGTGTTGGTAGTTTCGAAAATGTGAAAATGTGAAAACACAAAAATAAAAATTTTTGCAATCAAAACGGCGCGACACACGTGGGGTAGACACTAGAAACACCGTAGTGCCTGTTAACAGTCGCGCAAGGGGTTTCCCGATGTCGGCGTAGCCGACAACACGCCAAAAAGCCTGAATGCCCGCAACATTCGCCAATGCTACTTAGCGAAATCCGACCCATTCTGGCTGGCCAAATTTCGCCCACTCTGGCTGGCCAAGTTCAACCCATGGTGGCTTCGCCACAGTGGAGCCATTCTGGCTGGCTGTCATCGGGCAGATGTGGGTGAAAGTAGCGCGAGCGCGATTTGCCGGCTTAGGCCCGATATCGCTGCCGACTTTGGCCGACTTCACGCCTACATCAGTCCTGTGTTGGCGTGCTGCCTGGGATATATCTGGTTTTGTTTAGCACACCCTTTTTGTTGCAGTTCTGTCACAGGTAAATAATGCGCACCGAAATCTCGATATTAGTTTCATAAACCTCGCGCCTAAGAAAAGCTTCACTTGCTGTAGTCCAAACTAGAAGAGAAGCTCAGGGGAAGATGGATGCTTGGATCGATATCGTAAAGTACGATTTAAAACAGGGAATGTCGCGGGAGCCAACGTTTCGACAAGCGGACTTGTCTTCATCAGGGCGGCAACTGCCTTCTCCAGCGTTCGTTTATGTACGCCTTTGCACACTCTCCCCCGTCCTCAGAAAGAGAGGAGAAGAAGAGCAGCGCGTGCGAACACACACACACACACACAAAAGGAGGGGGGTGGGGGGTTGGGTGCAGGGGTATTTGGGTGACAGGTGTTAGCGTGACTAATATGAATGGCAAGAGCGAAAGCTTCCAAAGAATCCGCTCCTTGTACCTACCTTGCAAATGCATTGTTTGTGCAGCGCTAGAAAGCAGGATGAAAAAAGGAACACGCGCTCGGAACAGAAGTTGATCCAATGGTATGTGTCCCCCCCTCCATCCCGCACCACCTGCCCTGCACCAACAATGCATTTCACAGAAAGCTTGTGGCTAAAAAAAGGTAACTACACTGTTTAACGTCGTTGTTCTCGTCGAAATGGATGGGGGCTCCCCACTTGAAAGTAGACTTTCTGGGAGAAACATTGTTAGCTTGTGCATACCTCAACCTTTTGTTGTCTTTGTTAACACTCTACCGTATCTAATGGACTCAACAGTTCCCTTTGAAAGGTTTATGCCTGTAGGTTGGAGAGTATTGAACCTGTATATGAGATACGATTCCCCGTATTTTCTGTCCCTCGGCGAGCAGAAGTTTCCTTGAAGTATGTTGAGTTTCAGTTCATCGTAGTTATGACCTGTCATATTAAAATGGTGCGCCACTGCCTTCGGTAGGTTATTCGCGGTGTCTGCGCGGTGCCCGTTTAATCTAACATTAATTGGTTGACCAGTTTCGCCTATGTACTGCTTGTGACAGAGTGAACATTCCAACACGTAAATAACTTTTGAACAAGTGCAAGTGAAACTTGATTTTACATGATGGACATAGTCACTTCCCGTGCTTTTAACTTTAAGAACGCTGGAGAAGGCAGTTGCCGCCCTGATGAAGACAAGTCCGCTTGTCGAAACGTTGGCTCCCGCGACATTCCCTGTTTTAAATCGTACTTTGCGATTTGTTCATCACTTGCTGTAGGTAATTCAAGGGGAGACACTTGAACAATAAATTATAAGGACCATTTATTGTAATTTTGAATCGCATGAGAACTTTATATAGTGTCTTTGGAGTGAAAGAAATTGTTGCATATCTTATGCGAATTACGACAATAACTTGTGAAACCTTGCCGCAATAAATTGCATTGCAACTACCAATTTCCTTTTTTATTTGTCTTCGGGGCGATGTGAAGATACTTAGGTTCATATAAATGGAGCTGATTGCAATTATCATAATGATATTGGCACATACCTTCGTGCATGAAGAGCCGACGCTGGCACATACGTGTTTTGTGTGGAACAAGGAGAGAACGTTGTTAGTCGAACTCCGGAAAAGACGTGGAGAGAGAGAGAGAGAGAGAGCTCTTTATTGAATGCA
>JABSTT010000433.1:0-13426 GCA_013339685.2 Hyalomma asiaticum | reverse complement strand
TGCACTCCCTTACCAGAGGAGGATTGGCCACCCTCATGCAGTAACAGCCACCACCTCCCTTAGGTATGCAATAACAGTGTGTACTGTGCAAAATAAGAGTGCTTCATCATTGTTGGACTAGCTGCAAAGATTATTGATAAGCAGAATAACATTCCATCAACATTCTTTGTTCTCATGGACTTCTTTGGTGTCTTATTCTTTCTCTTAACGAAAGAGTGCAATTGTTTTTATTCCTGACTAGCAAGGTTTTGACAACCTCCCAAGCTTTCAGTATGTTTTTTTTACCTTTACCACGTATTTGACAGTGTTGTTTCCCTACACGTGGCACACACAGGCACACCTTTTGGCTGAGTTTTTCCTTAGCATATATAACATTGGCAATCCATTTTCTGAGTGTGCATGTGTTTAGGAAAAGTTCTATTATTATGAAATATTTTTGCCTTGGATATCTTTTATTGTGCATGTAGGGACTGTTAGGATAAAGTATGCATATGATGGCAGCTCAAAACAGTGCCGTAGAAACACGGACATATGAATATTCAACGGAACAACATCATTATATGTTGTTTATTTAGTCCATACTTTTCCATGCATTTCTGTCGCACTGTTTCGAGTTTTCATCGTCTACCGTATGAACTCCCAAACGTAGCTCTTATGGAGTAAGCATACAGCTGCACATGCACTTCATGCCCGGTGATGTAGCTTATTTGAACATTTCATGTGAGCCGTAAAAAAAAATGTAGCCCCCTCTTGTGAAGGGCCTGATGAAGCACATTCCGCGTCATTATGATTAATTCTGGTCAAATATCAGTGACACTCCTGAGGCATAACAAAAAGCGGGTCTCCTCCCATTATTTTTATCCCTTGCTTTTATTTTTCCCTTTTAATTATTTATCTCTTGTTTTTTAGCTCGCATGTTGTCAAGAGTGCAGGATTCACTTGCACATTTAAAAATACAGTATTGATCATTGTACATTTGGAAATGCAGTATTGGTTTATAGGTTGTGTGTTCTTTTATTTGTGAGTGAAAATAAAATCTTTAAAACTGGAAAAGTGTATGGTGAATGTTTGTGCAAGCTTACTCACCACAAAAACAGAGTAAGTCATGTGCTGTGTGAAAAGGCAAGCTAAGCAAAAGTTTTATAGCCTTTTCAGTGCAATGATTTTTAAGTATAGCTAGTCATGACACCTGCAGAATTCGTCCATTCTTAAGAAGATTGACATCAGCTGCTGTACTAGTAAAATCTGACATTGCATGAGAGTTGATATTTAAACAGGGATGCACTTAAGCTGCATGTTGAGATAAGGAAGGCCCACTGGGACGCATTGTGAGCTAAACTTTCAGCACCTTCCATGTGTGGGAAGCGTGGTTTTAATTGGCGGCTTTTTGCACATTATGACATTGAGTATAAGGAAGGTTCGCCGAAGTACCTGTATAGTGTGTATTGATATGTCGCGTCTCGTGATCCGAATCTAGCAGGCGGCTTACGATTGCACATTGTTGGACCCACGATTTTTTCCTTGAAACCAACATCGCTGCGTGAGTTGTCTATTTCAGCGTTTAGTGTACTTAATAAACTGTCGCTAGGCCGAAAGCAGGATCAACTGGATGTTTCGGTCACACCTGGTAATCGTCGTAGCCAAACTGAGAATCGTTTTCACCATCGACAACGCGCGGAATATGAGACCCTTCGACCGTCCGTTCTCCCCAACACGGGCCTCCGCCGGATCGCTCATCTCCGTTGCCAGGATTGTCGCTTAATCACCGGAGTGTGCAATTCTCTCTGTGCGAATAGTTTTTTTCTTTTTTTTAATTGGTGTACCTTCCTCGCGCGCCTCGGTGGAAGCTGGCGCGCCCGCGTACATGCCTGTGCTGCGTGAACGTGAGATTCCTTGAGCGGAAACGTTCAAGTGAAACGGGCATCGAATTCTGATAATACAAGACGCGCTCGCCGCATCGATGCGATGTTGATGAAGAACTCGGAAGACGTAAGAACTTCGCAGCTAGACGAGAGGCGAATTGGAGCCGTCAGATTTACCAGTTACCGAGTCTTACGATCCTTTCGAAAAACATTTGCAAAAGTAGTCATTTGGAGGCTGCAGTAGCTCATGATCGGGCAGCTGCAGTATGATTCCGGTTCTCGGAAATGCGCTCGAAAACTGATCGTGGCCACTTTGCGTTGCGAACGCCGTAAGAACCCGTGATAACGGTGTGTATTTCGCTTGACAAAGCCCGATTTACATATAGTCAAACCGTATGGTGTCATTCACACAGCTGACACAGTACCATTTATACAAACTGCATTGGCATTTGAGCAATTAAGGCAGCACGCGAGATAGCTCTGACTGTCTATGATGATCGATAAGGACGCTTCATGCCCGGTGATGTAGCTTATTTGAACATTTCATGTGAGCCGTAAAAAAAATGTAGCCCCCTCATTGTGAAGGCCTGATGAAGCACATTCCGCTTCATTATGGATTAATTCTGGTCAAATATCAGTGACACTCCTGAGGCATAACAAACAGCGGGTCTCCTCCCATTATTTTTATCCCTTGCTTTTATTTTTCCCTTTTTAATTATTTATCTCTTGTTTTTTAGCTCGCATGTTGTCAAGAGTGCAGGATTCACTTGCACATTAAAATACAGTATTGATCATTTGTACATTTGGAAATGCAGTATTGGTTTATAGGTTGTGTGTTCTTTTTTTTGTGAGTGAAAATAAAATCTTTAAAACTGGAAAAGTGTATGCTGAATGTTTGTGCAAGCTTACTCACCACAAAAACAGAGGTAAGTCATGTGCTGTGTGAAAAGGCAAGCTAAGCAAAAGTTTTATAGCTTTTCAGTGCAATGATTTTTAAGTATAGCTAGTCATGACACCTGCAAGAATTCGTCCATTCTTAAGAAGAGTTGACATCAGCTGCTGTACTAGTAAAATCTGACATTGCATGAGAGTTGATATTTAACAGGGATGCACTTAAAGCTGCATGTTGAGGATAAGGAAGGCCCACTGGGACGCATTGTGAAGCTAAACTTTCAAGCACCTTCCATGTGTGGGAAGCGTGTTTTAATTGGCGGCTTTTTGCACATTATGACATTGAGTATAAGGAAGGTTCTGCCGAAGTACCTGTATAGTGTGTATTGATATGTCGCGTCTCGTGATCCGAATCTAGCAGGCGGCTTACGATTGCACATTGTTGGGACCCACGATTTTTTCCTTGAAACCAACATCGCTGCGTGAGTTGTCTATTTCAGCGTTTAGTGTACTTAATAAACTGTCGCTAGGCCGAAAGCATGATCAACTGGATGTTTCGGTCACACCTGGTAATCGTCGTAGCCAAACTGAGAATCGTTTTTCACCATCGACAACGCGCGGAATATGAGAACCTTCGACCGTCCGTTCTCCCCAACACGGGGCCTCCGCCGGATCGCTCATCTCCGTTGCCAGGATTTGTCGCTTAATCACCGGAGTGTGCAATTCTCTCTGTGCGAATAGTTTTTTTCTTTTTTTTTAATTGTGTACCTTCCTCGCGCGCCTCGGTGGAAGCTGGCGCGCCGCTGTACATGCCTGTGCTGCGTGAACGTGAGATTCCTTGAGCGGAAACGTTCAAGTGAAACAGGGCATCGAATTCTGATAATACAAGACGCGCTCGCCGCATCGATGCGATGTTGATGAAGAACTCGGAAGACGTAAGAACTTCGCAGCTAGACGAGAGGCGATATTGGAGCCGTCAGATTTACCAGTTACCGAGTCTTACGATCCTTTCGAAAAACATTTGCAAAAGTAGTCATTTGGAGGCTGCAGTAGCTCATGATCGGGCAGCTGCAGTATGATTCCGGTTCTCGGAAATGCGCTCGAAAACTGATCGTGGCCACTTTGCGTTGCGAACGCCGTAAAGAACCCGTGATAACGGTGTGTATATCGCTTGACAAAGCCCGGATTTACATATAGTCAAACCGTATGGTGTCATTCACACAGCTGACACAGTACCATTTATACAAACTGCATTGGCATTTGAGCAATTAAGGCAGCACGCGAGATAGCTCTGACTGTCTATGATGATCGATAAGGACGCGTCTGCGCATCTCATATCCATATTCTGGCGAATGGTGATAGCATATGATCAAATATAGACAAGCTAGTTCCTAATTATTTCGATGTGCATATATATAGCCACGCAAATGCTACACAGGCAGGTAAGGTGTTGTGGCGTAATGGTTAGAGTGTCTGCTTCTCACGCGGCCGACCCTGGTTCGAATCCTCGCTGTTACGTGTTTGTGTGCATATATGGTTGCTTGTGCAGTGTGTTTCGTTGATTTGGTTAAGTTCATGTGTGGTGGTGGCTCAAGGTGTGAAAAAAAAAAGTATTTGCGTGAAAAAATCAGCCGCGTGACGAAAGATAATTTTGGGCCGCATGGTAAGCCGGACAAATTTGACTTAAAATACCGCTTAATCAAATCTACGGTATGCGTTATTTTAAGCGGTACCTTTAAGCGGCCTTCTGACAACAAGATGGCCGCGCATATAGGAAGGCCGCATAGGCATGGGCCACAAAAAATTGGGCCGCATAGAAAAGAGCCGTTTAAATGAGCCGTTTAAGTGAGCCGTTTAGAGAGCCATTTATAAGCGTCGAAATTTTGACTTACTTTCCGCCTCATATGCGTTGTTTTAAGCGGGCATTTGCTAAGAGTGTAGGGGAACATTTCGCTACAGTTTCTAGTTCCTCACATTATACACAGTCATTCACAAAACACAAGAACACAGCCGAAAAACAAAGACTTCCAATAACTGGCAGTACCCACGAACCATACAATAACCTAATTACACTTCAGGAAATCCACAAAGTATTGTCCTGCGGTAAACAAACAGCACCTGGACCCGATGAAATCCATTATGAAATGTTGGCTCACCTCTCCGTAGCTGCTGTAAAAGCATTATGCAAATTCTTTAATAAAATCTGGGAATCCGGGAAAATACCAGACGCTTGGAAAAAAGCTGTTATAGTGCCATTTCTGAAGCCTGGAAAGCCACCAACCTCTCCTGATAGTTACAGACCAATAGCACTCACGAGCTGTCTTGCTAAATCTTTCGAAAGTGTACTAAATATCAGGTTGATGTTTACCCTCCAATCCCGTGAACTGTTTGACGCCCAACAATGTGGTTTCAAGAAAGGATGCTCAACGGTAGACCATCTCGTTCGCCTCGAAGACACAATCCGGGAAGCCTTCATACATAAACAATACTGCCTTGCGGTCTTCTTCGATCTTGACAAGGCGTATGACATAACGTGGAGATTTGGGATCCTACGCGACCTGGCAGATCTTGGCATCCGGGGCAGGATGCTGAAATGCTTGACCAACTTTCTCTCTGACCGTTCATTTCAAGTCCGTCTCGGAGCTACACTTTCAAAGAGTTTTACGCAAGAGAACGGGGTGCCACAGGGGTGCATTTTAAGCACAACACTTTTTATTGTGAAAATGAACTCTCTAAGAAAAATAATTCCAAAGTCTATTATGTACTCAGTTTATGTCGACGACCTTCAAATAGCCTGCACCTCTTCCAGCTTGTCAACATGCGAGAGGCAAATACAGCTCACGTTAAACAAAATAGCTATTTCGGCGGATGTAAATGGGTTCAAATTCTCACCACAAAAAACAGTTGCTGTCCTCTTCTCACTGAAAAGAGGAATACAGATTGATCCGGCCTTGTACTTAAATGAAATAGCACTTCCAGTAAAACAAGAACATAAATTTCTAGGGATAACCTTTGACCGAAAGCTGACATTTCTACCACACATAAATTCACTCAAGAAGAAAGCTTCCCGATCTCTAAATATCCTCAAAGTGCTCTCGCGAAAACATTGGGGGTCTGACAGGACCTGCCTATTACGCATTTACCGGACCGTCGTACGCTCTTGCCTAGACTACGGGTGCATAGTATATGGGTCTGCAAGACCATCGTACCTGAACAGATTAGATCCGATACAAAACCTGGCACTGCGTCTTTCGACTGGTGCATACAGAACATCTCCCGTAAGCAGTCTTCACATAGAAACGGATGAACCACACCTCGCAGACAGAAGAACAATGCTTATGTGTTCTTATGTGCTGAAAATAAGGTCCCTGCCAAAACACATCTGTTATCCAGTAGTGACAAAGTGCAAGTCTAGAACGCTGTTCAATAATAAACCACAATCAATCAGGCCTTTGTTGCTGCGTTTTGAAGAAATATGCCAAGAAATAGAAATAATAGACACTCTACCCGAAATTGCCCCACGACACGATCCACTACCGCCATGGTATAACCTTCCTGCTGTTTGTGACTTCACATTAACACGCTTTCAGAAAACGCAAACACCACACGAACACATATTACAAGAATTCCTTGCACTAGAAGAAAGACATACGGATTACACAAAGTTTTATACAGACGGTTCAAAAACGGCACGTTACGTTGGAAGTGCAGCGGTGCAAGACAGCTGGGAAAAAATAATAAGGCTGCCGAATTGTGCATCAGTGTTTACTGCAGAAAGCTATGCTGTATGTGTGGCTGTAAGAAAAATAGTGAGTGAAAATATCAGGAAGAGTATAATCTATACTGATTCTCTCAGCCTACTCACAGATTTGCATTTCAGAAACGCCGCCGAACCCTTAGTAGGCAACATTATTCACAATATAGAAAAAGTCACAACACATGGACATACCATAAAATTCTGTTGGGTACCGAGTCACATCGGGATGAGTGGAAATGAAAGAGCGGACACATGTGCTGCACTAGCTTGGAGTCGCGAAATAAAAAAGGTGACCATTCCCCATAAAGACTGCATGAAACTTATTCACAGAAAATTGAAAGAAAAATGGCAGAAAACGTGGGATAATGAACCAAATAACAAACTGCACCTTGTAAAGCCCATCTTGGGTGAATGGAAATCGTGCAGACATCAAGAACGCTACATAGAGATAGTTTTATGTCGTCTGCGCATCGGGCACACACATTTAACACATAGCTTCCTACTAACAAAACAAGAAAAGCCTTTATGTGAGAGGTGTGGAGACGACCTCACAGTAATTCACATTTTAGTATCGTGCACAAAACTAGAAAAACTAAGAAAAAAATATTTTACGGCTTTTTACGACGAACACATTCCATTCCATCCAGCTCTGATTTTAAGTGAGAGTGCAATTGTTAACATGTCATGTGTTTTTAACTTTTTAAGGGAGGCAGGTATCCTCCAAAAACTCTGATACCTTACACTGTATGTACATCGCTGCATTTTTGACGCGCCTCTACAGTCTTCTCATAATTGAGAAGAAGGCCGAGGCCCGTTCCCAACTAGTTCGGAACCTCGGGCCCCTTGCTTGGACAAGGAATCACTGAGGTGACCCGACCTTTTAAAAAAGGATATACCTTGTTCTTGGCGCATGATGGCCTTAGATGCTTATGTGCCATTAAACCCAACACAACACAACACAACACAACACAAAACTTCTTTGTCATCTTTGACCTCCAAAGGAGTGGTTAGAAGCACAACCCTTACAAGGACTTGTTCTGTAGGAAGTAGTTTTCAACATCGCTTGCGAATGAGTTGCATCTTTTCGTGCCAAGGAAGTAAAAAAAGCGCAGGCTTTTAAATATATTGGCAGTGTTTGCGTCTAAGTGCCTGTCTTCGCCCCCTGGCACTCACTCGCTGAACGTAGAGGGGGTGGTAAGTGGAAAATATTGGAGCGATTACTTCAATGAAGGATCGTACTATTGCTTGATGCTTGTGTTTGTTCATCTTATTTAAAGCAGAGGCCGGTATTAACATACCTTGAGAGGGATAAAAAACACTGTAAATTATGTCTGATAAAAAGAAAAAAGTAATATGTGCCTCATGAGGTTCGGTCTGCAGGCCTTGTGCTTTTGGCTTCACTAGGTGAAGAACGTGGACTCATCCGTGAACACGTCGGTTTTCCAGTCATCGGCAGAAGAGTTAAAATGGGCTTGAGCGAACGCGAGTCTTCTTCACCGTCGCCTCATTGGAAAGGAACGGCTTCTTTGCGGCACCTCGAGTCTTGAAATCTGCTTCTTGAAGCCGTTGTCGCACTTTGTGTGTATTGATGTCTGGGCTCACCATATCTCTGACCTGACCAGTGGCCATGAAGGGATTTGTACTTACGACAGCAATGAAGGCGACGTCCTCTTGTTCGGTTGTCTTGCTGACACAATTTCTTTCTGTGTCACCAATGAGCTCCTCACCTCTGTACGCCTGCAGGGTTCTTTTAACAGTGGCTTGCGTTAGCTTGAACACTTTAGCAATGTCCATCTGTCTTGCCCTTTGCAGTGAGAATATGAGTCACACTCTCTCTCACTTCTTTGGGCACTCGAAGAGGCGTCCAGCATAAAGGTTACAGCTTCTTCCTGTGACAGTGGCATTATTGATAACCTTATGCTTCCATCACAGCAGCTCCTTTATAGAATTTCAGCTGACGCAATTCCAGTTACTTTCTGATGTACTCGAAAACATTATCTAGCCTGGAACACCCAAAGTTGGATTCGCAGGGTGGGGCAGTGACCACATATAACGATACTATCGCTCTATATAAAGCAATCAGGTGCGCTTACCCGGCGTCTCATCGAGACCTTACCAGAGCGCCGGCTACAGTCTTATGACAGCTACAGAGAGACTCGTAATAAAACTTCTTCTTGGGCAGTTGGTTCATAATAGTGCATATGCTTACAGGCCGCTAAATCAACATACAGAAGAGAGGGACACACAGAGCACCACTACCAACTAATTTATTCAGGACAGAAGAAGGGTGTCTATTTATACTATTGCACATGCGCAACACGCAGCAATCATGCAACGTAGCAAATTTGTCTTTCAAGTGTATGCGAAACAGGTGCATCTGGGCATCAAACAGCGATATGGAGGTACTCCGTTGATATTTATGAAGTTAGCTTCGAAATGTTCTCTACCCATTTTATTAGTACTTCTACCAAGTATGGCAGCGTGCCTAAAATGCGGTTCACACGCTCTACAATGCACGCTAAGGTGCGCACCGTCCAACTTACTTAATCTGTTCGAGGGCTCCCTCAGTCGAACGTTCAGGCACCTGCCTGGTTGGCCCACGTATGACTTTCCACAGCTTAGAGGAACTTCATATGCTACCCCAACTGCACAGCGCCCAAATAGATCAGTGCACTTCTTGCAGCCTTTTGTCTCGGTACTCGTGGTCCGATGGCAGAGCTGCGCAAGTTTGTTGGGGGCAGAAAAGGCAACACGGGCGCCGTGTCTGGCAGCCACTTTTTTGAGGTTGTGGCTCATCTTCTGCTTATAGGGCATTACCACCAGCCTAAAAGCATGTGTTCCAGGAGCGTCGCACTTGGAACACAGACCGTTTTTCACCTTCTGGCGAACTGATTCGGCCACGCCTCGGACGACCGAATCAGGGCAACCAGCTTTTAAGAGCCTAGTGATCTGATGAGAGAAGCTTGCCTGCATATGCAGAAGTTTGCTTAGAAAAAATAAGAAAACCCATCCAGTTAAGACCACCCAGGAATCTTTACATGCCCCCATTAGGGACAGCCAATCTGGCACTGTGCAGATCTGAACTCTCGAAACACTGTATTTTCCTAAGTTAGGCATGGTCTCGGTGAGAAACAAGTGCTGCGAGATTTCTGGATTGGTATTTTAACAATTCACATTGACTTCATAACTACCGTCAGTGTCCTTTTAACTAACGGTACATTGTTTTATCGGACCGCCCCATGGTTCCTTTTAACAAACTATTCTACATTTTAAGCAACGTTAATTTTCTACAACGTATATTCAGGCAACACAGGTCGCAGTCCAGCCCTCAACTCATAGGGCAAGTCTAGCCTTTATTTTGGTGATATCGGTGGCTTGTCAGGCCTTACGACGGTAGGTCCACTTGGTATAAGCCGCCAGATACGTCTGTATTCCCAGAGCTACTGTAGTGCTACATGCAACATTTTCTTTTTATTTCTTATGCACTCGTAGTATCGCTGTTTCAACACGATGTTTCAACGATGTTTCAACAAGCTCCTTAATGAAATCTATGCAGCCTATAACCTAAAACTTTCTATTGTTATTTGCTGGGTGCCAGGTCATTCTGGGATTGCAGGCAATGAAGTAGTGGACAAGAATGAACGAGAAGCCGCTGGTCGGCACACTATAGATATAACATCTGTTCCGGGTGTGGATCTAAAACCTGTTGTACGTAGAGGGCTACGCAACCACTGGCAAGCTGAATGGGACAAACAAGTCGACAACAAACTGCACCTAGTAAAACCGCAACTAAGGAAAGTTATCCCACAAAAACTCAACAGATTCACCGAAGCCACTCTAACACGGCTCAGAATAGGCCACACTTATGCCACACATAAACACCTTTTGACAGGCACTGATCCACCTACATGTATACACTGTGGAGAGAGTCTAACCATTTTGCATGTCCTCATTCAATGCCCTGTGCTTCACCAAGCGCGACTGACTCATTTCAGGGAGCTCTACCGGTATCGTATTCCACTTCATCCCGCGCTGTTTTTATCACTCGATGCAATGTTTGACCTCAAGAGACTTCTTCATTATCTTGCGAAAGTTAAATTTTTAACAATGATATCGTTCCATCCTAGCCACCAGGCTGGACCTCACGTGTGAAGTACCGCCTGGTGCAAAAAACACAAGTATGTCTGAGCCTTCGCAGTTCTTGCTCAGGCAAGGACTTCAGCCGTGAGGGTCTCGGACCTTGCTGACTCATCTATCATCACAGACTCCAGCCAACGAAATGAAGGCCTGTAACAAAGTGACGTTCATTTTAAACGCACTGTGTTTTAAATATTTCATAGATATTGCCTACACACATTTGTTTTAATTTTTAGACTAATAACCTGAAACGACAAAACACCTGTACTGGCGCTCTTTGGCCTCAGATGCCCTTGCGCCAATAAAACTTAACGTAATAATAAATCCATGGGAACATGTTAAACACAATTGAAAGTTATCTGTCTAACCGAACCTTTCGCGTAAAAGTGGGAAATGCTCTATCCAGATCATTCACCCAAGAGACTGGTGTTCCGCAAGGGGGCGTGCTTAGTTTCACACTCTTTCTTGTAAAAATGAACTCTCTGCAGTCAGTAATTCCAAGCGCGATGTTTTATTCCGTGTATGTTGATGATGTGCAGATGAGTTTCAAGCCATGCAATATATCTATCTGCGAACGACAAGTGCAGCTTGGAATGAATAAATTCTCTAAATGGGCGGATGAGAATGGCTTTAAAATAAACACCCAGAAAAGTACTTGCGTACTTTTCTCCAACAGACGAGGGGTAATGCCACTACCAAGTATTGCGACCAAGGGAGACCAACTCTCTGTGAGCAGCGAGCATAAATTCCTGGGAATCACTTTAGATTCTAAGCTGACGTTTCTTCCCCACATTAAATATGTAAAAATGAAATGTCTGAAAGCAATGAACGTCCTAAAGCTTCTATCACGTACAACATGGGGTAGTGATCGAAAGTGCCTCTTGAAGTTGTAGAAAAGTCTTGTCTGGTCGCGCCTTGATTATGCAGCCATAATTTATCATTCCGCAACGCCAAGTGCATTAAAAATCCTAGACCCCGTCCACCATCTGGGTATCCGACTCGCAACCGGTGCTTTCAGGACAAGTCCGATCCAGAGCCTCTACGTAGAGTCCAATCAGTGGTCACTTCACCTGCAGCGATCATATAGTAGTTTCACATATTTTATAAACGTACGCGCAAACATCAAACATCCGTCTTATTCAACTATAAACGGTATGACCGCTGCCACACTCTTCCATAATCGACCTGCAGCGAGAAAGCCGTTCTCTTTGCGTGTGAGAAACCTAAGTGAGGAAATGGGTGTTCCTCTGCTTGAACTTTGTCCTATGCCCTCAGTGAAACTGTTACCGCCGTGGCAGTGGCAGCTCATAGATTGTGACACATCATTTGTCGAAATCACTAAACACGCACCAGAAGCACATATTAAAATGCATTTCCGAGAACTCCAGTCCAAGTACTCATGCGTAGAGTTTTATACCGACGCCTCTAAGTCGCATGCCGGGGTGGCTTATGCAGCCGTCGGACCATCCTTCTCGGAATCCGGTGTACTGCACCCGGAAACAAGTATCTTTACGGCTGAGGGTTATGCACTATTGTCGGCTGTGAAGCATATACGGAAATCAAACATACAAAAATCAATTATATTTACAGACTCGTTAAGCGTCGTAAATGCATTAAGGTCACTTTTGAGATTCAGAAATCCGGTACTAATTGAGCTGTATTCCGTTCTGTGTGCAGCGTATATGTCCAACCAGCATATTACTATTTGCTGGGTACCTGGCCATCGAAGCATCGAGGGCAATGTGTTAGCTGACCAAATGGCCACGTCAATTACATTGTGCGCTATTAACCCTACCGCTACTGTCCCTGCAACAGATCTAAAACCCTTCCTACGTAAGAAACTGCGAAGCCACTGGCAACGCTTGTGGGACACGGAAATAAACAATAAGCTTCACATGATTAAGCCGCAGTTAGGTTGCTGGCCCTCCGCTACGAGAACACGGCGAACTCATGTCCTATTATGTCGCCTCAGAATAGGACACACATATGGTACCCATAGCTTTCTGCTGACTGGCAATGAACCTCCTACATGTGGTAGATGTGGCGAGAGGCTAACCGTCCTCCACGTCCTCCTGGAGTGTCGGGAAGCCGAAAGAGAGAGAAAGAAACATTTTCCTTTAGCATACCGCTATCATCTTCCCCTACATCCTATTATGTTTCTCGGCGAAGAACCGCTTTTTGACGCAAAATCAGTCCTTGGTTTTTTAAAAGATGTTGTATTGAATGTTTTTAGCCCAATAAGTTCATAGCGCATCCTCTGTCCAGAAGATGCCGCTGTGATAGCAGCTTTCAATGAGCCCATGCCTCCATGCCCTTGTTTTAAGGGCTCTGCTGAGGCACTAGTGCTCCACGCCAAGCTTTTATTTGATATTCGTATCATTTTTAATGCATTTTATGTCTCCATAGCACACATAATTTGTCATTGCCATAATTTTACTCACTTGTATTTTACACACTTGCAGCGAGTGTTTTTAGGCCCATTTACAGCCACGTCACATCTGTTTTATCCACACTGCGTAACGCACAGTTCATTATCATCGCTCTGGCGCTCTTTGGCCACATCTGGCCCTTGCGCCAATAAACTCCACTAATCATCATCATCAACATCCTTAAGAGTTGTCCAAGCGGCAACTCTGGCAGGGATATTGCTATTTCGGGGCTCATTACTAACAAGCGTTATTTGCCGAACTTCGTAACAGTGTGGGTCTTCTTCAAGGCATCGAGGACAAAGACAAGCTGCCGTTCTGCCGCTACCACGTCTCTGGCCATTACCCGGGGT
>JABSTT010000432.1:0-11071 GCA_013339685.2 Hyalomma asiaticum | reverse complement strand
CCTCCATCGAAATGCAGCCGCCGCAGCCGGGATTCGATCCCGCGACCCTCGGATCAGCAGCCGAGTACCATAGCCACTAGACCACCGTGGCGGGGCTGAAGTTGGTCTAAGGGACAATGTGTCAGTTAAGCGTACGGTCACTTGGAGGTACTGTGATAACCGTGTCATGTTGAAGCGCTCAATGTAGGAATAGCGTTGTTGAATCAGTAAGCGGTAAACTAAGCGAAGCTGTTAGGAGGATGTACTTAAAAGGGTTTTCATTTACGGAGAGCCCGTTGCAGCTGTGACTAGTGTACATTACTTTGAGGAAATGCTCATGAGACTGTAGGTAGTGTCTGTTGTAGAGTTACGTAAAATGCCAGGTATGCATTTTATTGGCCAGGTATTATTTTGTTGGTATGTTAATCGCTGAACACTTAATGTCTATTTTTGGAGAGTGGGCTTCGGGCACCCCAGTCTGGTTACGGCTTATCAGCGTGAATGAGTTTTAGTGAGCTTAGTTTTCAAGTGAGTTTTGTAAGCGAGTTTTTTTTAGGTTAAGAATGTTACGTTTTACTTCAAGACGATGTGCGTGACATAGGACTGGGCGTTATTTTCAAGTTAAATGAGGAGAGCACGGAGCACATTCCATTTCTTTTGAATGTAGTAAGCTAGTTGACAGTGTGAGAGTAGATATATAGTATGTTTCAAAAGTAATGTGTATGCCTTGTATGGGTGGCACAGAGAATTGCCAGTTGCGTGCACGAAGTGGATCTTACTCTCGAGATTGATCACTCTCAGCTTATCGGCTTAAGCGAAAGGCCTCCAAAGAATGGAAGCTTGCTCCGATGGATTCCGATCCTCCAAGAATGCTTTACCGCTTGGTGTGGGAACTAACGTCAGTGGAGGTGCTGACGGACTCAGTAGGATAGTCTGAATTTTAAAGTGGGTGCCATCATTGTTGCATCTACCTTTTGCTCGACAAATTTTGTAGAACTAATTCTTAGGTAGTTCTGGAGTGGGAACTCGTCCATAGCTGCCCCAGGTTTGTCTTGAGCAAAACATTGCGAGGGAAGATGGTCACCTGCTTAAAAGAGTCCAAATTTTTTGGGGGGTGCTTTAATGAGGTTTTGATAAGTCTGGTAGATCCATAGCAGATTCTAAACGCTTGCGCGTGGTCTAGTGTTGTGGCGCCTGGATTGTTCTGGCTGTGGTTCGTCCTTTGGGATGTTCGAGCCGCATGTCCACAGTTTTCATCAAGCCCTAGATCTCTCATGGACAGCAATTGTGTTCCTGGCCATTCGAGAGTTTCCTGGCGCCGGAGGGACTGTTAAAATTGGCGTGGGCCTCCCATGGATGTGGTGGAGGGAGGCTCCTGGCGGTGGCCTTTGCATCTACCTTTCGGGGAAAATGACCATGGGGAGCGCGTATGCCTGCGTTCCCACGGATATACAGGATGAACATCACTGGGCTGCCGTCTCGAAGAGACAAGTGCATTGTTTGAACGCTGCAGAGACGGTCATGTTCTCCGCTGGCCTCGAGCTTCAAACGAGCCCACGTGAAGCTCCCAGAATCCATGGACCGCCAGTGTCTCGTGCGGTGTGGGTGTGCGCGTTTGTGGCGCCTTTGTGGCAAGAACTTCGCGGCCGCACCGACGCTGCGAGAGGGGTGCATCAGCGCACCGGCCGACTGTGGGCACTGCTGCCAGCAGGTGGCCTATGGCTTCCCCAGTCTGAGAAACGGCAGCATGTGGTCACAAGGACGGGGCCGAGAAGAGTGCTTTTAGATGCGAAGCAGCTCTTTGACTAGCCTGTGTAACGCCCTTTGTGCGTCCGTACGGCGAGGGCGAGGGCAACGCACTGCCCTCGCCGCAGGTGTTGGAGCGGTGCCAAGTAGGTCACGCCGCAGCTGCGCGTTGAAGTCACGCTCCCCTCGCAGTGCGCGCTGACGTCACTCTCTCCCTCGCCTGCCGCGTGCTCGCCGCAGCTGCCGCCTCGTCCGTTCGCCCGCAACACCTGCCGCTACCGCCGCTCACTCCGCTACCGCGACTGACAAAAAATTAACACCATCTTCCCAAAGGCAACCCTGATGGGATGCGAAGCACCCGCGTTAGCGCCGTTCAACCCGTGACGCCGCCCGTGCGCAACGCTGCTGCTTCGCATCCCATCAGGGTTCCCTTTGGGAAGATGGTGTTAATTTGCTGCTGTTGTTTTTCAGCAAGCCTCTTCGCGGGACCATACCGGGAATCATCATCGGCTGCCACTCGGGTCACTTCATCTCTTTCCGCAGAGAAGCAGCGAAGGCGGGGCGTGACTTCCTCTCTTCGAGGGCGGAGATGACGTCCTGGTTGGACACTATTGTACATAGTGTTCTATATATAATAAGAGCGCAAACGAGCTCGATCAGCCCCTATCATGATGTAAAATAAACATCATCTCTCTTCTTCCCTCACGTCTTCGTCTCCGTGTCGGCTCCGCACCTCGGCAACATCCCCTTGGAGTCGGGGTGGGTGAAACGTCGACCTGGTAGCGTGGAATCCTAGGACCGACAGCCCGACTCCTGCAACCCCACCAGGATCCCAACAACAGTGGTGCGTTGCTCAATCGTACGACTGAGGTGCGCGATGCGGCAGTGTAAGCAATGGTTGTGACGTTGCTTATGCCAAAGGCTGGCGAGTCCAGTGCGGGCGGCCCACTGGTGGGCAGGGCGAGAGCCGATTGCCGTATCCATGGTGGAGATCAAGGCGGTGACCGCGCCGAGGTCCGCTAGCAGTTGGTCGTTCCACGCCGAAAGTTCCTCGACGTGGGGCTGATGCGTGTTGGACCAGTGCGCGTACGTCACGCTCCGGCAGAAGCTGAGGTCGGAGTGGTGTCCTGGTACACACTGTTGCCGATACGCTTTGGTTGCTTTGGGTCGGTGAGCAGGGGAAGGTTGATGTCACTAGCGAGCTGCCGCAGCCTTCTTCCGAGGCCATCGGTGTTCGGGTAGCCCCAGTCTGGATGCCTGACGTTGAAGTTGCCGAGGGGATTTGGCGGCTCTCGCTTCAGCGGCCCGGAGCAGAGTGAGTAGAGATGCATCCTCAGGGGCACGAGGGGGGTTGTACACACTGAGAATAAAAACAGAGGACTGTTCACGTCGCTGAGGTAGTACCTCGACAAAGACGTGGCGGGCTGCAGGGAAGCGGTAGATCGACTGGACTGACAACGAGCGTCCGCCGAGTGAGGACGGCTGTGACGGGATGGAGCAGAGGATGATAAGCCATGCGGTTGTGGGTGACGTAACCTGAGATGGAAACGTCGGCACGAGTTTTCTGCAGTGCGATGATATCAGAAGAGGTTGAGGGGTGTAGTTGTTGAATTGTTCAATTGAGTTGTCTTAATATTCGAAAATATATTTTATAAAAAGCTAGCGACAGTCACCTACACTCAAATTAAATCGAACACACATATATTCAAAGATACTTACTCCCGGAAGACACACACGTATCATCTTAGGAAAAACACCTATTACAGTCAAAGGATTCAGACCAACTACGGCAAGCAGCAACTAACACACCTGATTTCTTGGTTTTTGAACTCTAACACGATGGCCATGAGCATAATGAATCAAAGCCGGGCAGAAGCAATTTTCAAAACAAATATACACGCTTATCTACTCACGCTTCAAACATGACACTTTCTTTTCTCTTCTGTGTACGACTTGCGTATCTTGAGTACTTTTTTCACAAATGTACTATGCCCTGAAATTCAGCCGTGAAAATTTCTTTTCGATACGTTATTGTAATCAGATATGTTCTTGATCACTTGTTAAAACTACGGCTTAGTATTTTCCTCTTGTCCTTTTTTCTTTCACCGCCCTTATATATTAGGACACCAGGCTGAGTGTTCTGATATATCTTTGTTACTTCGTTTACTGCACTTATGTATCACATAGAGTGACATCCTGAGTGTTGTGCAATATCGTGGTCTGGGCGGGGATTGGAGCATTGTCAGGCATTCAGTTGCCTTTTCGCCACCCCTTCCCACTGTACCACGGGATAAGATATGTATGCTTGAATTAATGAAATAAAACTTCAAACTTCGAAGATGGAGAAGGAGGTGCTTACGCTTGAGACGAACACCACGGTAGTTCTACTGCCAGATCGTGACGACGACGACGACGGTTCAGTCAGCTATTTTTAACAGCGGATGGTGTTACCTCGACCATTTTGGCGAGGGTCGGGCTACTGATGAAGACGTGGTGCGGTCATAGAGGAGTGGCTTGGCAGGGATACTTTCAAGCATGGTAGTTTGTATGGCACTGACTGTCAACTGGAGAGACTAGAAGGACAAGATGGGTGGAAGGCGGCGATGTCTGTGTGCAGGGAATTTAGAGCTTCGTGCTGCGCAGTGGTGGACGGAGCTGAACCGGCTATGCAACCGTTTTTCCAGATCCACCAGGACTGTCTTAATAGCTGCCTGTACTTCGGAAAGGCGAAGAGATTTAAGGGCGGTGTTGGGTCTACGCGCTTGCTAGTGCAACCTTCTGGGATCTGGACGTCCATGTCGGAAGAGGAATCGATGAGCGTGGGCAGAGAAGATGGCACTGTGATGGATGACTCTAGCTTCTCTTCAAGAGCTTGCAGTTGTTCCTGGAGGGAATAAATTTGGGTCTTCTGAGCAGCAATTCGGGCGCTTTCTACAGCGAGCTGCTGTTGAAGGGCGGCGTTTTCTTGCGGCAGTGCAATGACCTGCGGCTCCGAGGGCCAACCGGGGGTGCCACAGGGCGATGTCTAATGCGCGGCCTGAGAAGCGCGTTGAGGCACCGCTGCCACGAGGGGCGGAAAGGCAGTGACCGACGTGGGGGGTGTAGGTGCTGAGGGACCACGTGCCGCTTGCTGGGAGAAGCTCAAGGCGGCTTGTCAGGCGACAGGGTGTTGTGCCTAGGGAAAAGCGCCAGGTACCGGAGTCTTCAAGCACTAAGGGCGCTGCATAGTGGTGTTCACAGTTGGCGGTGTGCGGGGAGTGGTTCCCGTTGCAGAAGATGCAGCAGGGGGTGCAAGTGGGTTGCGATCATTCGCGTGATGTGGGGTGAGCCGCGACACAGCAATGGCACAGTTCCTGTCATGGCTTGGGAGAGACGTCGGTCCGGCGGCCAGTCGAGCGGCAATGGAAGCAGGTTTCCACCTTCTTGTGGAAGGTTGATTGATTTGTGGGGTTTAATGTCCTGAAACCAGCTCCGATGATGAGAGGCGCCGTAATGGAGGTCCCCGGAAGTTTGGCCCACCTGGGGTTCTGTAGCATGCACTGACATTGCACAGCACACGGCCTCAACATTTCACCTGGGTTGAAATGCAGCTTCCACGGCCGGGATTCGATCCCGCGACCTTCGGATCAGCAGCTGAGTGCCATAACCACTAAACCACTGTGGTGGGGCCTTGTTCCGGAAGGGAAGCAGGCGAAGCTGGACACCGTGTTTTAGAAAATCCACCGAGGTAGTCCAGGTCAATGAGGGTGACAAAGATGTGAGGGGACTTGCCCATGCGACGGCAGCCCATGACAGAGTTGGATTGCTTGTCTCAATGTCGTCAAGTATGGCTTGGTCCATGAAGTCGTCAAAGGTGTGGTAGGGTATGCAGGGCTGGGCAGATATACCCGAAAAATCTACTCCGGAATACAGATGTTGAAGTACACAGTTTCGAAGCCTAAAATACAAATACTGAGATACGTTTGTAATAGACGTAGCGGGATATTTCAGAGGTACTTTCGCAAAAAGACGAAAAAGGTATTCCGGAATACAGATATAGCAATACTCACACTGATATACCTTTTTCTAGGTCGGGAATGTTCATACTTTGTAAATACATTTATTAAGTGCAGCATAATATTTATCATGTTTCAGCGCATTGTAAATTGCAATTTATTCATTATTTTATCACAGTACTGTGAGTGTCATTAAGCCATTAAAAAGGGGGCTTACACTGTACATAATTTTTAATAAGAACATATGTAGAAATATCAGTTACAATAAAAAATCCACGCATATCCACGGAGTGAATGATGATGAGTGGGCGAAGCTCCGGACGTTCATTGTAGAGCGTGCCGAGTTCCCGATTAATTTAGTTAACGCGCACGCTACGAATCCTTATGGTTCAACTACGCACAAGTGAAATCTCCCACCGGCACTTCATTGCAAGTCAAGATCCAGTGCCTATGTGTATATATGGGTGGCCGGTGAACGGTTCCCCAGCGCGAGCAGTCGGTATTTTTCAATCATGAAACTCGCTAGAAGACGCTGCCTGCGTCAACGTTGTCTCTCGCGGGTGAGGGCGCGTTCTCCTTCTTTGCGAGCTCGTGGAGCGTTCATAGAAGAAAGAGCGTTTCTATAGTCAACGCGCGCCTTTCGCTCTCTCTCTCTCTCTCTCTCTTTGTCTCTCTCTCTCTCACCATGGCCGGTCGATTAGCAACGCACGAGGTGCGGCCTGCTACGTCGCGCGGCGAACAAAAGCGGAGCTGTGACGCGAAAGTTGACAGTTTTCGCCGCTTTTTCGGAGGGGGCGCCACTGCTACGGGACAACTCTTCCGCCTCTCGCCGCGCGGGCGGTTCCGCGAACCAGTACGGGACGAGTTTTCTGTGTGTGTCGACGAAATTCTGCACCTCGCTCGCACGCCCTGTGACTGCAATGTGCCGAGGTGCTTCACGTATTGTGCCATTGCCTCCTATAGTTTTGGTTGTGCACGGCATTAGGGCGCGCAGCTGTTGCGCACCGGTGTGTGGCACAAACGCAAGGAAGGACCCTCAGATCCGGTACCACGAATTTCCGTGCGACGTAGATCGCCGCGTACTAAAAAACATTTCTCGACAGGGAATAACTGGAAAAGCAAGCGTGTGCGGGCCAAATGACAGGTCGCTGGTGTACTCGCGTCGCTTTGCTGACGGTGGCTATAAGTCCACGAAGCTCAAGCTATTGCTTCCAACGGCTGTTCCGACGGCAGTTCGTGCGCTTGGCATCAACACTTCTACCAAATTGTGTGATATGTTGCGAACTAGTGTGACAGGGGTGAACAAAGCCACACCGAGGAGACCTGTAAGGTGTTTCTGAGCAAACTGTAGCGGCAAACAGGGCCGGAGACCTGAACGCAACTGTTCAGCGGTTCCAACTCGCTTACAAGCCTCTGTTACGGAAGGTGCTGCGACTTTGATGCAACGAGTCGCCTTTCCGTGGATGTACATGTTGTAACTTCTAAATAAAGAAATGAGCCTGACACCGCTTTCCTCGACCTTCTTTTTTTTCAATCAGCCAATCCAAACTAGTTCCGTCCTTACATAAAAATACAAACGCGCGTCTACGAAGCGGTTGAATGTTCATTTCAGTGGCGCACCGACGGGGGGGGGGGTGTTTCGGGGGTTGTAACCCCCCCCCCCCCCTGAGGCCGACCTAACCCTCCTCCCACTCCGTAACTGCTCCTATGTCCTAGAAGAATGTGGCGCTAATGTCACTGCAAAACGCCGAAAAAAATAATAAAAATCATCATCATCATGGATGTTACTATTATTTAGCATTTTATTTACTTTTTTTACACACGCAACAACTGTGTATATAATCGCATGCCCGGCCCTACGTGAAAAATTGAACCCCCCCCCCCTCCGGCAGAGATCCTGGGTGCGCTACTGCTTCATTTAATTGTAGATGTCTGGCTGATATTTATAAAACGCTGGAACTAAAATACTATATAAGAACATTATTTGGCCAGTCTAGTAAGTTGTATGCATGCATTTGTAAGAACGTCTAATAAAACGAAGATCTTGCATTTCAGCCACTATAGAAGAACGCCGCGCCATTGCTCTATTGTGTTTATTTCACAAGTAGATTTATAGTAACAAATTTCACAGTTTGTCCCTTCATACTCCTTTGCGCACATCTCGACGCATTCACAACGCACGTAGTTTCATGCGAATTCATGGTCGCACACAAGCATTTAACTCATCACCGCTACCTAGAGCCACTGCACATTGGAACGGTCTTCCTGATCACATTGTATCCATTGCTAACCGTGAAACATTCCGTGATAACCTAATTTCGTTGCGCTTTATCATTGTATAACGTTCTACTGCTTGTAATATTTGTCCTGTTTCTTTCTTTTATATTTCTCCCTTTATTTTTTTTTTATTTGCTGAATTTTTTTATTTTTCTGTTTTGTATATACGGATGCCCCTTTACTTAATGCCCTTCAATGGGCCTGTAAGAAATCTTGAATAATATTAACAGGTTTTTCTTTCATGAGCGAACAAGCGCATCAAGCGAAGCAAGTATTCAAGCAAGCGACAAGGAACTTGCCAGTTATATTGAACGGTGGTCACGCGTCGAAACCTGCGGCAAAAGTGCGCTGTTCGGGCTCGTGCAAGTCCATTAACGGCCCAATGCCCGTACCGACCTCCTGGGTATAGTATAGTATTCATGTTCTTGCAGGCAACTTAGAGATCTTATTTTGACAAAGCAATACGCAGTCTTGCGTGTGTAAAATGCAAACTCTCAGCGCGCCACTGCGTGAAACATGCAGAACCAGCGGCTCCTCCCGCGCGCGCTTGTCCCGTAGCAGTGGCGCCGCTGCGGCGGCGCGTAGAACTAGGCTCGTCACGCCGGTTTCGGGCGACGTCGCAGGCCGCACCACGTGCGTTTTGATCCAGCGGCCGTGCTCTCACATGGCAGCAGATGGAAGAGTGAGAGAGCTCGCGCGCCGGGAGACATGCGCAGAGGGCGAGCGCGAGCGTGGCTACGACGCGACAACGAAATAGCGAGCACCGCAGTGCCATCTATTGTTCAATTCACGTACTAGCTAAGCAGCACCGCAGCGCCATCTCGTGATTATTCTGAGATCATTCAAGAGCGAGCGCATTGAAGAGCCAGCACGAGACCTAGCGGTCTCGTGCGCAATGCGCTCCCATTCTATGCGTTCCCATGCATCTGAATGAAGCGAACACCCCAGCGCCATCACTCCATCTAGTGAGCACTTCACGAACTAGACGAGATGGCTACGAGGGACAACTACAAGGGATGGAACAACCCACGGCGTAAGGACCTTCGCCCCTAAAAACTTATACTGTATCACAGCAAGAGTAACACACATTGTACACCCAAAACCGCATACTTGGCTGCAACAGTATTACCTTTGCTAGGAATAGCATAGCTCAAGCGAAGCGCTCAAAACACTAACGAAGGAATTGAGAAAAAGTATATATTTATTGTTTTGTTGACAAGTTCGACGTGGTAATTACCCTTAAGCAGCACTAGCTTCTCAGATAGGCCGTCATCTAGACATCGTCGGTTCGGCCTCAACGCAAGACTCGCGAACGAGAAAAGACTCGCTGCCGCTGCAGAGGAGCACAAATTCTTTGAGCACGGAAGCATTGCATCCGTCTTCCAGAGGTTCAAATAGCATGCCATCAAGTATAGACCGTGCTGCACGGCCTTCACCGTTCGCCATTGCTCGGTCTTTTGATGTGCGCTTCGGTGATGCTTTGCCCGTCTTCGCCGTTCCCATGACTGCAGAGCATGCGACACGAGTGCCGAACCGTGCCTACTGTACACGGGACGCCGCTTGAATACAGTACGGCCGGCTCGACCACGTAATGCCCAACTGCCTAATTCTAATTTCGTTGTGGCTAGAGTGACTGGTAAATTTTTTTCTGCGGAGTTCTCAGTAAGGGCCGTTCCACACGCTACTCGCACAGCCGTCCCGCACGTGGCTGGACACCTGCCGCCTGCAAGCGGAGGGAAAAAGAGCGGAACAGCATCGGAACGGCACCAAATTTCCGCGTGGAAACACGTCTCAGCTCATTCCCAGAAAAAAAAAATCACAGCATATCCACGAAGTGAACGATGACGATGGGGCGAAGCTCCGGATTTACATCGGTAAACCGTGAATCCTCCGTACATTTTGCCCACTCGATCATCATGTAAAGACGTGACAAACATGGTATATACACAACGGAAACATGGTATATATATCCACGGATTGAATACGTTCACAAACTTTTGCGCAGGGGTCCGACGATGAAGCACACAAGGACGCGCAAACCCTACCTTTAAGATGTCCATGTACTCTCTGTCTGAGCGGACGTTAAAGGCGCCCAGAAACTCTTCCAATGAGTCAAACTCCCCTCTCCAGCACGTCGTGCATTTCTTCGTAGCGCTTTCGCGGTTGCTCTCGCCGCGCTTTCTCTGCTTCGTCTTCGGTGGGAGGGAAGGGCACGACTATCTTTGTTTCGTTACTGGGCATGAAGGGGGCGCCAAACCTGCACTTCGGTTCCCTCCTATTCAATGAGAGCACGGGTCGGAGCGAGGGTCTCCTATCGCTCTAGCATCGCAGTGGATGGATGGATGCTATGAGCGTCCCCTTTGTAACGGGGCGGTGACATGTACGCCACCATGCTCGTAAGAAGATTTAAGAACTTTTCCTTTTTTTTCTCTCGCTTTTTAAATTTTCCTCATGCCTTTTAAATCAACTTAAATCAAATCGATCATACTATAGCAAAAACGGAAATTCATAGCCCGGTTCCCTGCCCCTTATGGCCGAAAGTCCATATTTTTCCCTATAATTAGCGAGCGAGCGACGCAGCGCCATCTAGTGGGCGCTCCGAATACTAGCGTGGCTACGACGACGCGACGGCGGACAAGCCCACACCATAAGGAGCTTCGCACCTAAAAAAAGAACCAGATACCCGTGTCCTTGTGATGGGGTTCTTTGAAAAGAAGATGGGAACGTACGTTGCGTCTTACGACGGCAACGCGTTCATAAAGATGGCGAGGCTGTTTTCTGCGAAGACATTATGATAAAAACGACAACAAACAACGACATGGATCAAACACACTGCTAAATGAAAATATTCCACAATATGGAACTGAGTTAAAGGAGAACACAAAAAAAGGACACGCGAGTAAAGTCGGACTTTGTAACAGTCTCACCGAAGCCGATGGGCTAAGGAGGGATGAGTCTCGGGAGAGGAGTGTCGGCGCGAGCTGGAGGTTGTCGCTGTGGCTCGTCGATGAAAGGCGGACAGCGATGATGCGGACCAGGGACGGGGAAGAGGAAGACGATGGGCACCGAGGTCA
>JABSTT010000430.1:0-12405 GCA_013339685.2 Hyalomma asiaticum | reverse complement strand
TGGGCCCTTCTGCGTTTGTTTCAACATGTAGGATGCCAAGCATCTCAAGTGCGGCACAGAATACTTAGTCTATGCCTCTGTATATAGCTTCCGCAAAACCTGTATTACCCACTATAATCAACTTATGTTAGCGCACGCACCGAGCTAGCAGCACCACGATTTTGGATCGTGCTACACTTAACACGCGACGGTGATACCGCAGCCGGTAAAAGTAAACGAAAAAGTAGCGCACTTGTCGCACGCCAACTTAGCGATTCAGGCTAACAAATTCTACTCGTGCCGGGGAAACCCTACTTGCTTACCACAAACATTGAGGTCATTGACGCTTTGGTCCACGGAGCAGTGGGAACTCTACAAACGGGAATCGCTGGGTGCCCGTGCTACGCACGTCCTGAGGTTTCAAAGCAGCGGAGCTGCCATACGTTCTTTTTTTTTTTTTTTACTAGAGAAGGGGTTCATGTCTCCCGTTTTGATGTGTGTCACTTAACCGCTAAAATCTAATAGCCGCAGAAGTTCGAAGGCAGATGGAAGCTTGAAGGGATGAAAATTCGTCCACACGGGGTGTCTCTGGAGTCCTTAGATATTTGTGCGGTAAAGGGTGCCAATACACACGCCTGTTACAAAGTGCACTGCAGTAAATCATATTGATTATCACCTTCCTTAGGTGCTTGCTCACTTCTGTCTCGGGAGCGCGTCCACGTTTTTGAGCGCCCGAGAACACTTGTGCTCCGACGAATGACGAAACTTATGAATTACTGACGAAGTGTGACGAAGACAAAGGTGGCCGTGAGAATCAGCAAATACACACTCGATGTGATGAGAATCCGAATTAAATGCTAGTTCTGACTCTCTAATTGCCAAATCATAAATATTTGCAACTGCCTTGGTAGCACAAAAATCAGCAACATCTGCGTGGATCGGCGACCCTGTGACAAGAGTCACTTCTCTTCTTGCGCTTAAACTGCAGGAAAAACAGCTCCTCAAGTCTTAATGACTTACGAGTCGCGTTGACCAGTCTACAAAGTCACGAAGGCGGAAGCAGGCGAGGCGGGCATGGAAGCGTAGCTGCATGCTCGAAATGTTTCCCATGATACCCATGAGTGCATCTTATATGCACTAATCTGGGCAGTGTACCGTTTATTCGCACTTCTCGCAGTGCTGCCTTTCAGTGCACGCTAGAGCACTGCACGGGCCCGGGCCGGCCCGAAAGCCCGGGCCCGGCCCGGCCCGCGGGCCGGGTCGGGCCGGGTAAGTAATTGTTAACAAACCACCCTGCCTTGCCGCGTAAAATAAAAGGTAGCGTGTAAGCAGCTTGTGGTTTTTCTATGTTTTCGTTCCTATCTCAACTTCCGCTTCCTATATAAAAAGCGACAACACAGGGACACATTTAACTGTACGCTTGGCTTAGAAACCTCTCCTTTATTCCTTACACACACACACACACACACACACACACACACACACACACACACACACACATATATATATATATATATATATATATATATATATATATATATATAAGGAATAAAGGTGCCGTTGTTTGTTATGGAGACACGGTGGTTTCTAAGCCAAGCGTACAGTTAAATGTGTCTCCATAACAAACAACGGCACCTTTATTCCTTATATATATATATATATATATATATATATATATATATATATATATATATATATATATATATATATATATATATATATATGTGTGTGTGTGTGTGTGTGTGTGTGTGTGTAAGGAATAAAGGAGAGGTACGACGGTTACTTTGACACAAAGGCTGGTCCACCAGCAGAAACGTCAGTAAATATACTGTGCAACAACCAACGTGCGTCGTACTCCCTTTTGTTCCTTATTGTACCGGGGCCAACGTGATTTCCTTGCCGGAACTATATATATATATATATATATATTATATATATATATATATATATATATATATATATATATATATATATATATATATATATATATATATATATATATATAATATATATTATAACAGAATTGACGATGCGCCTCTTAGAGAACGACGGTTTATGAAGTCAACGTTTCGGTCGGAGCCCGACCTTTTTCAAGACATGTAAACCACAGGCCAGTATGGCCTTATATACACACTTTGCCTTGTAGTAAGGAGAGAAGGACAAGGGTGGGAAAGCGAATGAGTGGGTTGAAAATATACGGAAATATTAAAGTAAAAAAAATAAAAATAATAATAAAGATTGCCGGCATCTTCACTGCAACAAAAGATGAACAAGTCACGCAAAGGCAACTCGCACACACACACACACACACACACACACACACACACACCACAGAGAGAGAGAGAGAGAGAGCGAAAGAGAAGAAGAAAAAAAAGAAAAGAAGAAAAAGAGAAAGGGGCGAAAGTCAGGGGAAACAGCGAGAAGGACGAGTGCCGCCCGCCGCGCCAGTGCTGTCCGAGTCCGTAGACATCTTTAAGAGCAATCCATCAATTAGGTATTGTAAACAGTGGCGCCGGCTTATATCTGGTGAAACTAACGACACTTTCCGTGGCGTACCTTATGCGGTTTGGATATTGCCTCTGTGGTGCCGCTGTCCAGCAACGCGCCCCAGGAGGGAAGAACGGGGGACGTATTCAGGCATGAAAGGCACAGCGTTCTTGTTCCCGGTTGCAGCCACATTTGTAATACGCACTCGGCGCCACCGCGTGGCGGGGTAAGGTAGGCAAGGAAGAAGAAAGGGCGGCATGGAGGAAAAGAGCCGCACAGAAAGGCGAGGTTTTGAAGCAGTAAAATACTGTGTACAACACAATGACGTATTGTCCCCTCTTGTCGTACGATCTCCGGAGCCACTTTGCGTGTGTCGGCTTGCACTGCGCGGGTAATGCAAACAGGGCCAGGCCGATAGAATCGGGCGTACACAGCTTTAAAAAAAATGAAAAGTCGAATGAGGCAATGATAATTGGCGGGAATGGCAGATCTTGTAATTGAGGATACAAAGTTTATCAATTCGACTGTTCACTTCCTAACGATCGTAACACCGAGAGAGCGCCAGGATGTTCATTTATGCCATGCTTAATTGTGCCAAATTTGTAGATAAAGTAAGATTCCCTTTGCTCACGTTCTCTGGTGCTCCGAAAGTTACTTTCCAATAGTGTGACCCTGACATCCTCAAAGCTGTGACCTTTCAAGTTGATATGTTTAGAGAGCGGAAGGCCAGGTAGTGAGCGCACATGGGACCGATGGTTGTTGAATCTTATCCTGAATGGTGTGTCCGTCTGTCCTATATACTGCATGTTACATATTCCACACTCTAAGAGATAAATAACATTGTTTGAGTCGCAGTCAAGTTGTCCTTTTATTCTGTGCTTAAAATTCGAATGTGTGCTTTCTGCAACTTTTGTTTTCTGGATGTGTTTGCACACGCCGCATCTGGATTTCCCACAGGGTCGACACCCGTCGAGAGGCACTGTTCCTATTTTTGAATGTACAACGTGATCCCTTGTGCTTTTCGGTCGCCTGTATACCACACGCGGAGGATCGGTAAAAATTTTGGAGAGTCGCTCGCTTTGTTCCAATATGTTAAAATGTTTTTTCAAGAGTTTATTAACGTTCGGTGGATTGCTAGTAAAGGTTAGAACAAGGTTTTTTCGGCGTTCGTGGTCGGTGTCTTTCTGTTCATACAGGAGCGCCTGGCGGTCGAGATTTTCAGCTTTCACAATCGCATCCTCAATGATAGTTGGTGGGTGCTTTTGATCGACAAGCACTTCACGCATCCGTGCGGTGCTTTTGTGGAAGTCTTCCGTGCGGGAGCATATTCTTTTGAATCAGTGTGCCTGAGAATAAGGAATGCTAGTTTTACAGTGGCGCGGGTGGCAGCTATTGAAGTGCAGGTACTGTTGTCTATCCGTAGGTTTTCTGTATACGCTCGTGACTAGTGCACCGTCTTCTATCCGTAGGTGAACATCAAGAAAATTTATTTCTGTGTTAGAGTAAGTGTGTGTAAAAGAAATACTTGGGTGCACTTGGTTGAAGACCTGTATGAACTTGAGAAGTTCGTTTTCTGAATGAGTCCAGATCAAGAATATGTCGTCCAGGTAGCGTTTATAGAACATCGGCCTAGTCTTATAAGACGATATCGTCTTATATATATATATACATATATATATATATATATATATATATATATATATATATATATATATATATATATATATATATATATATATATCACGAAAGCTAGAGATGCAGGGCTTTTGTTCCTCTGTACATATGATCATTACTTCGTCATCTCTACATATTGTGAGCACTTTTAACGTACTTCATCGTTCTCATCTGTACATAACCATCATCATCCCTGTTCCTCTTCTTCTTCGTCCTTTGATGCTGGTAGTGCCTGCAGAATAAACGTCTCTGCTGGCGTTGTCTGGTCCGGTCTCCCTCGGTCTTCCAAAGCACCCAGCACCTCCACCACTTTGGAAGACCGAGGGAGACCGGACCAGACAACGCCAGCAGAGACGTTTATTCTGCAGGCACTACCAGCATCAAAGCACGAAGAAGAAGAGGAACAGGGATGATGATGGTTATGTACAGATGAGAACGATGAAGTACGTTAAAAGTGCTCACAATATCATCATCAGGCGCACGGTTCCCGTTCTTTGTCGTTGTAGCTCGACCTCGACTGCCATAAAAGCGGTTCATCATAATGATTGATTGATTGATTTCTGAGGTTTTACGCCCAAAAACCAGCTCTGATTATGAGAGACGCCGTAGTGGAGGACTCCGGAAATTTCGACCACCTGGGGTTCTTTAACGTGCACTGATATCGCACAGTACACTGGCCTCAACATTTCGATTCCATCTAAATGCAGCCGCCGCAGCCGGGATTCGATCCGACAACCTGCGGATCAGCAGCCGAGTGCCATAGCCACTAGACCAATGTGCAGCCTTGCAAGGAGGAGGAGGATGATGATGAAGTGCGGCCCCTATTGGCAGCAACGGCTCGCAGGTGTTTAGTGAAATTCTCTTACTTCATTTACTCATTATGTGAATCATTAGGGGTCTTATTTCTCTATACATTACATCACTATCTTCAATACCTCTTTACTTCACCTTTGCTCTGTGTAGATACCGCATTCCTAGATTTTAAAACGTTTTTAGCACCCAATCCTTGGTCTGTTCCCCACATTTGATGTGAGCCACAAATTGCCAGGTGAATCAGGACAAGAACAAGGTTCATGTGCGAACAGTGGCATTTCGTGTCGCTTAGGGAGAATTCTGCCCTCGATGGCCTCATAGCCTTCGCTGTGCTGCATGTAACTAGTGAAAGAGAGTATATATATCGGGGTTCTCCCCACCGCTTTCACAAACCACCCACCACTCTGACTGAGCACTCTAAAGCTTGAAATGCGTGCATGAATAAAAAAATTTAATCTGTGTGCGCGGCCACAATTACTCGTGACGTGTTTAGCTTTTGCAAGAGCGCATATCATCTCGAGTGACCCCTGCCCCCCTCTCGCAAAATGTCGACCGCTGAAAATGTTTTTGAGAACACAGACACCCACACACACGCATATTACGTATCAGGGTCCCAAGAAAATTTTCCGCGGTAGCCATTTCTCGAGCTGTTCGGGAGGCTTTTACTACAACTGGAATCGGCGATCATTGAGACCGGAATGGTGCCTTTCTAGACTCCTTTTTTTTTTATGTAAACACTTGGCTGGAGGCAAGTCCACTAGTGTTTCGCAGGCACAGTTGTCATTTCTTGTTCAGAAGGCACGCATTTCACATTTTAATAGGGTCAGTCGGAACGGTGGGTGGCATTTCGAAAGCTGTGGGCGGCAAAGCGGAGCGAAACTGTGACATATTTTTATTTGCTGCAGTCAGGCATATGGCCATATTTTCGCGAAGTAAACATCATCAGAAATAGCAAAGTGCATGCATTTTTTAACGCTTACCCTGATATCGTCATGTCCCCATTTGATCCGCAAACCACTTTAACACATGGGTTTCCAGAGGTCCGACTTTGACCGCGTGGGACCCTCAAGCCGAAAAGGATACAGTCTCCTAGAAAAAACAGTGGAGAGGTGTAAAATGCCGAAAGCATAACATGCGAAATTTGAATAATTTGGTGTTCACATAACTCATATGGAAACAATGCTGAAGTAGTGAAGCGTATTCTCCACTGACTATATGAAAAGCGCAAGAAATGCGTGTATTGAGATGTATCGGTCCAAATGAGTACGTATACCATAAGAGAACAGTAAACATAGCGCTTACAAAATTGCTTCAGTGGATCTGCATAGGCTCTTGTGAATTATTCTGGAAGCGTGTGTTCAGCTTATGTGACCAGGCAATAAGCGAGCGATTAACAAGTGGGCATTATTTAGAACAGGAGTACAATGTGTAGTACTTTGAGAGAGTGACATAATGTTTAGCGCTCAATTTAAACTGCGCTGAGAAGTGTGCAGAGAGAAAAGGAAGATTCGTTAAAGGAGATGTTATACACAGATTATTAAGCAAAAGAAAAAACAATAACTATATTCCATTTGGCAATGCCTCTCCTATGGACACATAAAATCCTACAGAGTGCGTCAAGTGCTTCTTTTGCGAAGAAGGTCTTGACTCCGGCAGAGTCAGCGCTATAAGGTAGAAGTAAAATAATACATTATTATTTATTTAGTTTTTGTTTTGTAACTGTTGCTTCTATTGCTTGTCTACGGTGGATATTGAATCTCGGATCATAGTCAGGCGACGTCATTGTGTGTATCAGCAAGAACTAACCCTCACGGGCAAAACGTTCTGCACAACGGCCTTTGTTTTCAAAGGAAGTTGCAGAGATAGCCGACAAAGAAGCTGACTTCATTGGTGAGAGATAAATAAAAAGAGCCAGGCCTGCGCGGAACCGCAGGACAGTGGCAGCGTATAAGCTTGAGGACCGATGTTCTTAGAGGCCATTTTAAACGCTTGGGGAAACTAGTGCAGCTGGAGGTGGTAGCTATCCCCTGCGCCATAACTGTTATCATTTCGCCAAGTAGGGAAGCACCCACTACGCCATAATTACTGCGGCATTGTAACGTGCAAATCTGTATAACTGCGCATTTTAGAGACTCTCTTGGCGTCGTCTTCCCGAGAACGAACCGAACTTTCGGCCCGGCGTCGACGGCGAGCTGCGGTTTGGGCTTCTCTCTGCACAGCTGTATGTTGTGCCCGGCATTGCCTTGCTGCAGCCGCTCGCGTAGTTCTGCGATTCGCTTCTTCAGCAGCTGTCCGCACTTTTACGGGGAGGCGCCATCACGTATATCGAAGACCCAAGTCAAGTTGCTGTCGGGGCTGCGCACGTCGCCTGCTGCATGTCGCATGGCACGATGCGACACGATAAAGGGCAGCGGTTCGCAATAACGATGACGGTAAAGTTGAAGAAGATTGTTTCGTAATGATGATGTAGATGATGCCTCTGTAATGGGTGCAGAGCTACGAAGCATGCACCCTTGTGTCCTTTGAAATTATTCCCCGAACTCGTTATGCAATCCACTTTCCGCGACGTGGCGTTTATTATTCTGCCACGTAACATTACATTTGTTAATGTGATCCCTCGGCAGACGTTATACCTGTTTAGGTCTTTTAGCGATGATTTTCCAACCACAGCCGTAGCTCAGTGGTAGAATGCTCGACTGCCACGCAGTGGGTGTGGGTCCGAATCCACGCAGAGAACGAGTTGGAATACTCCTTGGCCCTAGTTATTTTTTCTAAAATTTGCCGCGATAGCGGTTACGGACACCGGCAGCGGCGGCGGCGGACAACTACGGCGCAAGAACGGCCCGCGTTGTGATCTCATAACAGCTTACGCTGTAAAAAAAAACATGGCTGATACCTCTGCCATAGAAATATGTATAACACTAAAGTGAAAGCTGTCTTCGCGAAGCTGTGGAATACATAAGCGACAATCTAACAAATCGAGGAGCAGGAGATGCGTTGGGCACACTGGACATGTGAACACCTTACATGTAGCCATCAGCGTCACCACGACACTGCTCAGGGATCCTCGACTGTTGCACACAAGAGAAAATCGCCGAACGACTCACACTGCTCCGGAGACACTAAACTGCACGCGCCAAAGACCTCCACAAACTTGACATATGCCAGGAGCGTGACATATGCCAGGAGCGTCCTCAAGCGGTGACACGTTTCAAGCAAAACCGAATGGGATGGGTTGTCAGGGTATTTTTTGTGAACGCAGTCCGCTGTAGCGAAACGCGCATCGTTTGCTTGTCGAAGAACGCCTTTGTGTTCCTGGAGCAGTGCGCGTCGCAACTCGACACACCTGGGCATGTAAGAGAAATTTTGTAGCAGCCGCGGTTCTACTTTGGCTTCACTTTCACTATTAGGCATGAACCCCGGAATAAACATTACAACAAATGTACCAGCTAAATTTATCTACTTTCTGTTGGCCTTGCTATGAGAAGTTTCAGCAACGTTTTCGTGGAATATTTCATGTACAGTGCAATGAGGTTTGCTCACGTATTCGCTGCCTCCACAGCCAGAAAGCGATTAGAGAACATGTTCTATGGAATGGCGATAGAACGGAATGCTGAAAATAGAGTATCGGTAGTTGAAAACCAGTTCTCCTTGATACTGTTTTGCTTAGAAGACAAGCTGCCAGAAATTGTTCGATTGCTCCTAACTCTCATGGAAACATGAGGTGCGTGTGGCACTTTTCTTACTTCATCTCTCGTCGCGCTCTTTAATAACTCACAGCCGTTCTAAGTGTGGACTACACCTTCAAGCATTTAATAGTTGTTGCGCTCGCGCTTGATTTACGCGTACCGTTTGATCGTGCAGGAAGCGCCCTTCACTCCATCAAAGTACTTCAATTAAGCTTGCGCGATAAATAGACTCAAAGAAAGCATCCATAAGACGTACTCTAATGAACAATAATGTTAATGTGCATTAACTTGCCATTACTGTCGACCCTTGCTGGACATTCAATCGCACTACAGGTGCGTGCGAGCAATGCAACACATATGAGTGAAATCAACATCACAATTGAGCACTTCATATTCTTTACTTCCCGGATACCGCCGAGCACCTACAGGAAATATCCTGTAAAGAAAGCAAGAACAATCAATCTTGCAGGCTACATTCTGCACCCCACGTATGATGACAGTTCGATCGAATCATGGACAGATTGCGTTATAATTATTTACCTGTTACTCTTACAGTAAAGGTTCCTTCAAGAAATCCTCAGGAGCACTAGAAAATAAATTATGTTATCCGAAGGAAGCTTTAAGTTGTCCTCACAAAAACTGCATTGGTATTGACTGCGATGGGTAAGCGTTTGCAACCAACCGTCCGCTGTTTTGCGCCGGTATGGGGGTCTATTCAGACAAGTAGAGCGCTTTTTGCACCCGATGGCGCCCGATTTCGGGCGCTTGCATTGGCAGCTTTTGCTCGGCGTCGGACACCAGCGCAGGCGACAGCGGTGGTTGCTGGGGCCAGCGCATCCTCTATTTTTTATTTATTTTTTTTTTTTTACAGCGGAGGCGCTGCTGAGGCAGGCTGCACGGTGGCGGCGTCGACAACAACGCTCGGTAATGTTCTTTTTTTTTTTTTTCGAGATTGCTCGAGCGCGCGGCGCTGAGCGATTAGACGCCAGGCACCTCAGAAGAATCCACGAAATGCGACGAGGTTTATTACTCTTGTAATGGAGATCTGGTAAGCCTCGTGCCATGAACAGGGGATCACTAGCATTGGCTAATGGTCCCCTCTTTATGGCACGGGGCTTTGTCTTCCTTTTCCAGCTACGCCATAAGCAATGACGGCGTGTCCGCTTCATCGTATTGTCAACAAAATGGACCAGGATTACAACTGGCCTGAGGATACATGAGCGGCGCCCCTAGTGTATAACGTCAGCAGGGGGCCGCGTTGCCTAGCCGTGATGCGGCTCCCTTAACGAAGCCAAAGAGAACCGTCAACCGACCTGTTGTCCTTTAGAAGTGCTGTTATAGAGTTTAGCATAAAGGTGCACAGGAAATTGTGTATGACCCTATTACCTGCGAAATCGCGTAGCGTCAGTGTCGACACCATGCTTAGCCTCCATTGCTCGTAGAATCTTGCGATATTCACCGGTGTACCAATATGTTTACGGCGGTGGCTTTTCGTCACGTAGCTTCGTTGTCGCGTAGTACGATAAATGGTTCTTAGACCTTTTGCGGCGAACTGCAGCTTGTGCATGTGGAACTACTGTCCATGCGATGTAATTCTTTGATTTGTTGTGCAGCGTATGATGTGCGTTTGGTCGTTCCGTTTGCCGCAGGTACTTCGATGTGGTCGCTGCTTACCGCATTAAACATGTGGCGAAGGACGTGTCACGAGATTCCCAGGAACTGTGTAAGCCTGCTCTGAGCTGTGTGCGCGCTGCATGTTAGTTATACTGAGCACGTTATAATTAGGACTACGCACATGTTCATCTTGTACTATGCAGCAATGTCCTCCTTTTCTGCGTAAAAATGGTCGTATAGGCGTACGATATATAGTTGCAGAGAATGGCTCTTAAACCAGCTCAGTGCCATGAAGCGCCGCGACTACTGCATATATAAGCGCTTAATGTCAGTTAACAAGATAAAGACCTCATAACATGCACCAATATTATTTCAGAACTACAAATGTCCGCTGAAAATTGCGGTCGGACAGCAAGATCTTCATCGTCCGCGACGCGTGCTACAAGCTATCCGATCCCATTCGCAGGCCTCTCAGTCAAACCGGAGAAGTGGTAATTTGGTTAGGATGAGCTCATGTTTTCGGGCACATCATAATAATCATCATCACCATCACCATGATGTCTGCGCCCCTTGCAGGACCCAGACTTCTCTCACAGGTCTCCAAATTATCCCGTCTCGGAGTTAGTCGTGGCCGCGTTTTCCCCCAAAGTTGTTGATCCCCTCTGCCCGCCTAACATTTTGCCACCCCCTGCCGCGGTTGCCTTCTCTAGGCATCCACTCGGTTGGCCTTAATAAGCAAAGGTTATCTTGCCATCGCATTGCACGCCATGTCCACTCCCATTACTTCTTGATTTCCGCAAGGGTGTAATTAAGACGCGTTTGTCCCGTTACCCAATCCACTCTTCCTTTCTCTTAAGTTTGCAGCTATCATATCCCGTTCCATTGGCGACTGGGTAATCTTCAAATCATGTTAAATCGTTTTGGTGAGCATCCACGTTTGTGCCCCCCACCCCTTCCCACCGTGAAGTTCTGCATAACGTGGTTTTGTACGAAAGATATAAGGAAAATGGGCGTATCCCTCTTACTAAGCAACAAAAGAAAGTGAAGGCGACGTGTAGCCGTTGCCCCCAAGGACGTCATGTTTTACTTCAATTGTCCAGGGTGCCATGGAGGCTCCATTCCTTGCAATGATTAAGATACGCAGCAAAAAGCACGAAGTACATATGTCCAGATTAGTCAAAAGAGTGCAGAGAAGAATATCACACTAAGATAAGACACCACAGCCGTGAGACTGTTTGTGACGATACTTGCGAAAGACGCTAGAAAGAATTCAAGTGCACCCGCAACTCCTGAGGAAAAAATATTCAGTGGTTTGTTTTGGTTTGGAAAAACTTTATATATTCAGTGGTATCTCACCAAAATGCGCGTAACTCTAGTGCAGTATTATTATGCGTTGTAGGAAAGAGTTATAGTCACGGAACAATGGAACAACAAAGCCACTTTGCCATTTTTGTATTACGTTCTGGGCAACCCGTCATGTATCTTTAGATACGCAAGAATGAACATGCCTTTTCGGTTACTGGTGAATTGTGAACTTTGGTGATGCAAGTACATGGGCCCGAGCATTCGTGTTCAGTGAGCGTAACAATGAACTATCTCATATATACTAAAGCTATCTCATATATACTTCCTGCGAATCCATGTTCATAATTGCAGTCACTTTCACCTGAAGGAAATGACTGCTGGTGTTTTATGTGCCAGAACACCGATAGGGTTATGAGGCACGCGCAATATTGGAGGGTTCCGGGAATATTGACGACCCGGGGTTCTTGAACGTGCACTGACATCGCTCATTACGCGGTTGTCGAGAGCTTTTGGCCTCCATCGAAAATGTGACCGCCGTGGTAGTGATCGAACCGGCGTCTTTGTAATCAGCAGCCAAGGAAACGAAAGAAAGAAAATCTTCCACGAGTCGTACAACCAGTCATCAGAATAAGCTCACTGCAATGCACAATGGGGGTGTGTACTTCCACGGTTAAGAAGTACACCATGTCTCAGTGCGAGTAATGGAGGAATTTCTTACTAAAGAAGACTTGCGAAGTACTGCAGCGAGCGTTGATTTCCCTTCTGCGCTCTTTCTATACTGTACCGTTTTCAAAGTAGCCCTTTCATGCGCTGTACTAACGCGGGTATTCTGCTGCAAATTTTA
>JABSTT010000429.1:0-11351 GCA_013339685.2 Hyalomma asiaticum | reverse complement strand
CCATCGGTACTGCTTTTGTGTGCCATTACGTCCTATCCAGCCCCAGTGACGATCCGCCTGCGTTTGACAGTTTCTTTTCTTACATTTATTGTGTCTCGGGCGAACCACCTTTTTTTTGCCTGAACGAAATTGTCACATCATGGCGTCGTTCCGAGTGCGCATGTTCAACCCGCAGCGGTGGTGGAGTGGCTATGACACATGGCTCGAATCCGAAGAACGCGGGATAGAATCTTGGCCGCGGCGGCAGCATTTCGATGGAGGCGATGTGCAAGATCCACGTGGTTGAAATTTCCGGAGCCCTCCACTAAGGTGTCTCTCACAATCATATCTTTCTTCTGGGACGTAAATCCTTGGAAATTTTTCTTTTTTTTCTGTTCTGAGCATATTTAGCAGAGGAGGATATTCAAATGCTTTGAGCAGGTACTGCGAGTTCATGAAAATCAGCAGGCGGAAGCATACATCTGGATGTTCGCTACGACGCTTATGGTCCTGGTGGCGGCGTTGCACCTCGTCAGATCTCGCCACCAGCTGCACCCTCCGAGCAAGGCTGTCTGTTCGTGAGCCCTACCATTTCTTTAACGCGTTGTCCCTACACGGACGCGACTCGTCTGGACATTATTTCTGCATTTCGTATTGCTAAATAAAACTTCTGGATCTTTCAGATGCTCTACGCCGGTGGGCTGTGTTACATCGACGTCAGACACGGCAATCACCTGACTACCAGCGCAGGGCAGTCCATTATCACGGCGAGCTTAGTTGCAGAATTGCAGTGACGCGACGAGGGTACTCCACGACGGCGAGGGTGGCGCACTATGGGGAAATGCTAGTCACCAATCGGCTCCGGCTGCAAACATCGATATAAAAAACTTACGTGGTTAGTGTTGGTGCTTAGTTTGAAGTCCCTGTTTGCACGGGGAGCCGCCGCGGTCACGTCGGGTCTTCTCTACGACGGATTCGAAGAGGACGGGGGACGGGCGCATAGAGCTTCAGGCTTATCTGACACTAGGCAGTATAGTTCAGTCGTCCTATTTCGAGTGCGTTGACGATGTTGACCCGTTCCGAATGGCTTTGCGAGTTCGACCACTATTTCGCGACCAGGCGGTTCGTGCACGATAGGAATGCTATCGAGAAAAATGTGGTTTCGAAGAAGCAAACTGCATCCGGAAGCGTTTGTCCAGTTTTGATTTAGAGTACTATATGCTGCGCTTACTGCTTCCCATATCTTTCTTGTCATCATTATTGATGGTGGTACGCTTACTATGAGGTGTTGAGATCAATTTTCAGGATTTCCCTCCCGTCTGTAGCCAGTCCTCTAGGAGTCCATGTATGGAGTGTAACACGCTGACTGGTGTGTCGATCGTCAATTGGTAAGTTTTTGTTCTCATTGATTTTACAAGCGGTCGTTGCCTCTCTCTAGATCCACCGAAGCCTACTGATGTGCTGCCAATGGAAGAGCTGTGAGCCGAAGGCTGTCTTGCCCGAGTCCACGGAGAGACTGAGCTGAATGCCAGTTATGCAGTTGCTGCGTTGCTATTTCTCGAGAATCAATCGCCGGTTTTCTTGTCGGCAGAAAAGTTACCGCAAGGCGCCTTGCACTATGTTTCGTAAATATGCGAACGTACAACTCTCGGTGTTGCTGCTTTTTCACGTATTCTTCTTTAAATTTACTATTACGCCACGTATCGTTCCAGCCTCCCTTCGCCTGTCTTCCCTTGCGAGGTACAAGTTCAGCGAAATGGATCTCTCACGTCGACTCCAATGCCTGGCTTCTTGAGCCCACCTGGCCGACAGTACATTGCTGCTATACTTTCGCACCGCCGTTGGAAGGCTTCGTAAATATGTGAACGTACAACTCTCGGTGTTGCTGCTTTTTCACGTATTCTTCTTTAAATTTACAATTACGCCGCGTATCGTTCCAGCCTCCCGGCGCCTGCCTTCCCTTGCGAGGTACAAGGACAGCGAAATGGATCTCTCACGTCGACTCCAATGCCTGGCTTCTTGAGCCCACCTGGCCGACAGTACATTGCTGCTATACTTTCGCACCGCCGTTGGAAGGCTTCGTAAATATGTGAACGTACAACTCTCGGTGTTGCTGCTTTTTCACGTATTCTTTAAATTTACAATTACGCCGCGTATCGTTCCAGCCTCCCGGCGCCTGCCTTCCGTTGCGAGGTACAAGGACAGCGAACTGGATCTCTCACGTCGACTCCAATGCCTGGCTTCTTGAGCCCACCTGGCCGACAGTACATTGCTGCTATACTTTCGCACCGCCGTTGGGAGGTAACAGTACGTAACTCTTCATGTGGCTGTCCTATTGCACACTTTCACGCGCAAGCGTAAATGGCCCGTCCATCGACTCGAGGAGATAATCCGCTCAGCTTGCGACGGGTCTCAAGCGCAACGCAGAGAGGAAGGTAAGGAAACATTGCGGGGGCTGCGGGTACAAAGCATGAGAACCAGTATGGCAGGGCCGCTCGTGGGAGAAGCAAACTTTTTTCGAGAACATGGCCACTACTTTCTGCTCTTCGCTGCTTCCCTTTTCCTTGCCTCCCTGACTTGAATATGACCCTTGCTCCCTCTAAACTAGGGCTGCAGGAACCGGCATCCATTACTGACTTCAACCGCATCTTTCTCTTGTGTGAGCAAGCGACGACAACGCGGGCGTGCTGGGTTCACATTGTGTCTAGTTCTGCCTATCTGGCCAGCCCATCGGACGCTATAATATCTTTCCGGAAAAGCTAGCTTGGCCACATGTAGATATTTTGATGTCAGACTAGAGGCGTTTGTTGTACTTCGAACTGCTGTTTACAGCGGGTGTACTCGCGGACCCAGAATGATGGTCGCAGAAGTGAGACGTCACGACAACACTATTCCCTATTTTCCCGTATCCACTGAATGGGCAATGGATGTTGTGGAGAGGAGTTAGTACTGGATTACACCACCATAGGCTCACTTTTGGAACCAGTGGCGGCAAACATATGAGGAAACGGAGAGGAAATTGAACATTGTGTTAGCGTTTTGCATAATGACATTAAATAATACGGGCTGCGCATTGCCTTGCTGTGGTTCATTTACTAACGACACTTTACACTTTATAGAAATAAAATCACATAAACTACACGTAGAAATAACCTTATTGTTAAACGGCGCACTAACACAGAATCCAATCGTTTTAGAGCACTTCAGGTTCAATGAGCTACAGTAGGTGGCGCCCATTAGCTTTCGCTTAGTATGCATTCACTCAGTGGAAAGTTGCTGTAACGTTTTTTATGACAGCCAAGCCGTTGTGTAGACAGGAGCAAAATCTGCCGCATGCAGAAAACCTTGCTTCGCCTCCCCTAGCGTCGCCCGGCAACCAGGCACATCACAGCTGACGTAACCACGATGTAGCCGCGCATGCGCAGTAGTAGCAACAAGGACTGGGAACGTGAGGGTGAGGAGGAAGGGAGAGGGTAAAGAATAGCATATTCCCGTACAGTGTAATGTATCAAGGAGTGAGACACGAAGGTGAGAAGGGGAAAATGTAGAGCATAGACTGCGGAACGAAACTGATGCTAGGGAGAGAGGGAAGAGCACAGCGTAGACTCGTGCAATGTAGTGTAGCAAGGAGTGGTAAAGTAAGCTGAGGCTGAGGAGGAATGGTGTGAGGTTGAGGAGGAGAGGGTGGTGCATAGCATAATTTTACTTCGTTTACTGTTAGCCCGAGGACCGATAGGGTGGTATCATTATGCATCTTGAAACGCTACACATTTGCAGCAAAAATAAAAACAAAAACAGCATACTACTCAGTCTCTGTAGATTTTGCACAGTTATACACATGGGAAATTTCAAAAAACAAAAATTGAACTAGACAATGCATCAACCAAACAAAATAAGTGAGATAAACGAACATGCAATTTGTCGGCAACGTTCAGTAAAAACTTGATGTTTGAGCCAAGTTGCAATGAGGAATAAGCAAACAACTTTATTTTTCAAATTGTTACAAGGTCATCATCATCAGCCAGTTTAGTTCCACTGCAGGAGGACGGCCTCTCCCAACGATTTCCAATCCACCCTATCCTCGGCGAGTTGGTTCCACTTTATGCCCGCAAGCTTTTTAATTTCATCACTCCATCTAATATTTTGCCTACCTCTGTTGCGTTTTCCCTCTGTTGGCATCCATTCCGTCGCTCTTACTGTCAATCTCTTTCCTCCTCACGACATGCCCTGCCCAGGTCCACTTCTTTCTTTTAATTGCTATACTTTCGCACCGCCGTTGGGAGGTAACAGTACGTAACTCTTCATGTGGCTGTCCTATTGCACACTTTCACGCGCAAGCGTAAATGGCCCGTCCATCGACTCGAGGAGATAATCCGCTCAGCTTGCGACGGGTCTCAAGCGCAACGCAGAGAGGAAGGTAAGGAAACATTGCGGGGGCTGCGGGTACAAAGCATGAGAACCAGTATGGCAGGGCCGCTCGTGGGAGAAGCAAACTTTTTTCGAGAACATGGCCACTCCTTTCTGCTCTTCGCTGCTTCCCTTTTCCTTGCCTCCCTGACTTGAATATGACCCTTGCTCCCTCTAAACTAGGGCTGCAGGAACCGGCATCCATTACTGACTTCAACCGCATCTTTCTCTTGTGTGAGCAAGCGACGACAACGCGGGCGTGCTGGGTTCACATTGTGTCTAGTTCTGCCTATCTGGCCAGCCCATCGGACGCTATAATATCTTTCCGGAAAAGCTAGCTTGGCCACATGTAGATATTTTGATGTCAGACTAGAGGCGTTTGTTGTACTTCGAACTGCTGTTTACAGCGGGTGTACTCGCGGACCCAGAATGATGGTCGCAGAAGTGAGACGTCACGACAACACTATTCCCTATTTTCCCGTATCCACTGAATGGGCAATGGATGTTGTGGAGAGGAGTTAGTACTGGATTACACCACCATAGGCTCACTTTTGGAACCAGTGGCGGCAAACATACGAGGAAACGGAGAGGAAATTGAACATTGTGTTAGCGTTTTGCATAATGACATTAAATAATACGGGCTGCGCATTGCCTTGCTGTGGTTCATTTACTAACGACACTTTACACTTTATAGAAATAAAATCACATAAATGACACGTAGAAATAACCTTATTGTTAAACGGCGCACTAACACAGAATCCAATCGTTTTAGAGCACTTCAGGTTCAATGAGCTACAGTAGGTGGCGCCCATTAGCTTTCGCTTAGTATGCATTCACTCAGTGGAAAGTTGCTGTAACGTTTTTTATGACAGCCAAGCCGTTGTGTAGACAGGAGCAAAATCTGCCGCATGCAGAAAACCTTGCTTCGCCTCCCCTAGCGTCGCCCTGCCACCAGGCACATCACAGCTGACGTAACCACGATGTAGCCGCGCATGCGCAGTAGTAGCAACAAGGACTGGGAACGTGAGGGTGAGGAGGAAGGGAGAGGGTAAAGAATAGCATATTCCCGTACAGTGTAATGTATCAAGGAGTGAGACACGAAGGTGAGAAGGGGAAAATGTAGAGCATAGACTGCGGAACGAAACTGATGCTAGGGAGAGAGGGAAGAGCACAGCGTAGACTCGTGCAATGTAGTGTAGCAAGGAGTGGTAAAGTAAGCTGAGGCTGAGGAGGAATGGTGTGAGGTTGAGGAGGAGAGGGTGGTGCATAGCATAATTTTACTTCGTTTACTGTTAGCCCGAGGACCGATAGGGTGGTATCATTATGCATCTTGAAACGCTACACATTTGCAGCAAAAATAAAAACAAAAACAGCATACTACTCAGTCTGTAGATTTTGCACAGTTATACACATGGGAAATTTCAAAAAACAAAAATTGAACTAGACAATGCATCAACCAAACAAAATAAGTGAGATAAACGAACATGCACTTTGTCGGCACCGTTCAGTAAAAACTTGATGTTTGAGCCAAGTTGCATTGAGGAATAAGCAAACAACTTATTTTTTCAAATTGTTACAAGGTCATCATCATCAGCCAGTGTTAGTTCCACTGCAGGAGGACGGCCTCTCCCAACGATTTCCAATCCACCCTATTCCTCGGCGATTGTGTTCCACTTTATGCCCGCAAGCTTTTTAATTCATCACTCCCTCTAATATTTGCTACTCTGTTGCGTTTTCCCTCTGTTGGCATCCATTCCGTCGCTCTACTGTCAATCTCTTTCATCCTCACGACATGCCTGCCCAGGTCCACTTCTTTCTTTTAATTGATATAATTATATCGGCTACTCCTGTCTGTTGCTGATCCATTCCGCTCGTTTTTTATCTCTTAGTGTTACCCCCTATCATTTTTCTTCCTTGCCCGAAACGTGCCCCTAGTTTCATCTCTAGGTTTTTTTTCGTTATCCTAAACGTTTCTGCACCGTACGTTAGAACTGGGAGAATGCCGTGATTGAACACTTTTCGCTTTAGTGAGAGCGGCAAGTTTCCAGTCATGACTTCGTAATGCCTTCCGAATGCGCTCCAGCCCATCCTTACTCTGCGGAGAATTTTTTCATTGGTAGGGTTTCTGTTATTAACTGTCCCAGGTATACGTATTTGTTTACACATTGTAAGGATTCACTGTTGATTTTAAATTCCTGTTCCCTTAGCTAGGCTCTTGAGCATAACCTTGGTCTTTTGCCTATTCATTATTAATCCACTTTTAATACTTTGCCGGTTTAGGTCATCAATCATGTTTTGTAATTCTTCACCCCATTGCTAAAGAGCACAATGTCGTCTGGAAAACTTAAATTGCTTAGATATTCTCCGTCTATTCGAATTCCCCTTTCTTCCCCGTCTAGACGTTTAAAGATTTCCTCTAAACATTGCAGCTGAATAGCATCGGGATATTAGTATCTCCCTGTCTCACATCTCTCCCGATCGGGATTTCTCGGTTACTTCATGTAGGAGTGGTGCGGTGGCAATGTTTGTATATGTTGTTGATTTTTCCGTATACGTCAGGTACCCCTTGTCGATGTAGAGCTCTAGAACTGCTTGTATTCTATGGAATCAAACGCTTTCTCGTAGTCTGATAAACGCCATATAAAGAGCGTTTGTTGTATCCGCGTACTTCACGATTACTAGGTAGATAGCTTGGCTCTGATCCATTGTAGAGTAACGTTCCTAAAACCAGCTTGTTCACTCGGTTGATTAAAGTCGAGTGCTTCTCTTATCCTCGGTAGAAATTACTTTTTAAAATAGCTTGTATAGTACTGGGAACACGCTGACCGGTCTGTAATTCTTTAACTCCTTTGTCACCTTTCATGTGGATTAGGATTATATTAGCATTTTTCCAACTTGGCGGTACACTACATGTCTTGTTACATTTCGTGAAGAGCGACGAAAGTTTTTCAAGTATATTGTCTCCTCCGTCTTTGATCAAGTCGGCTGTCATACCGTATCCACCTGCTCCTTTACCGCGGGACATCCCTATGACAGCTTTTTTCACTTCGTCAGCGGTTACACATGGAATTTCAGAGTCCTCGTCTGATTCTATTTCTATTATGGTTGTATGGTCTGTATGAGACCTGTACAGTTCAGAGTAGAAATATTCTGCTAACTTTACTATTTCGTTTCCATTGCCCGTAACGTGCTCCTTAGTTTCATCTCTAGTTTTTTTCGTTATCCTAAACGTTTCTGCACCGTACGTTAGAACTGGGAGAATGCAGTGATTGAACACTTTTCGCTCTAGTGAGAGCGGCAAGTTTCCAGTCATGACTTCGTAATGCCTTCCGAATGCGCTCCAGCCCATCCTTACTCTGCGGAGAATTTTTTCATTGGTAGGAGTTCCTGTTATTAACTGTCCCAGGTATACGTATTTGTTTACACATTGTAAGGATTCACTGTTGATTTTAAATTCCTGTTCCTTAGCTAGGCTCTTGAGCATAACCTTGGTCTTTTGCCTATTCATTATTAATCCAATTTTAATACTTTGCCGGTTTAGGTCATCAATCATGTTTTGTAATTCTTCACCACCATTGCTAAAGAGCACAATGTCGTCTGGAAAACAAATTGCTTAGATATTCTCCGTCTATTCGAATTCCCCTTTCTTCCCCGTCTAGACGTTTAAAGATTTCCTCTAAACATGCAGTGAATAGCATCGGGATATTGTATCTCCCTGTCTCACATCTCTCCCGATCGGGATTTCTCGGTTACTCTCATGTAGGAGTGGTGCGGCTGGCAATGTTTGTATCTGTTGTTTATGATTTTCCCGTATACGTCAGGTACCCCCTTGTCGATGTAGAGCTTCTAGAACTGCTTGTATTTCTATGAATCAAACGCTTTCTCGTAGTCGATAAACGCCATATAAAGAGGTTTGTTGTATTCCGCGTACTTCTCGATTACTAGGTAGATAGCTTGGCTCTGATCCATTGTAGAGTAACCTTTCCTAAAACCAGCTTGTTCACTCGGTGGTTAAAGTCGATGCTTCTCTTAGCTCGTAGAAATTACTTTTAAAATAAGCTTGTATAGTACTGGGAACACGCTGACCGGTCTGTAATCTTTAACTCCTTTGTCACCTTTCATGTGGATTAGGATTATATTAGCATTTTTCCAACTTGGCGGTACACTACATGTCTTGTTACATATTCGTGAAGAGCGACGAAAGGTTTTTCAAGTAATATTGTCTCCTCCGTCTTTGATCAAGTCGGCTGTCATACCGTATCCACCTGCTCCTTTACCGCGGGACATCCCTATGACAGCTTTTTCCACTTCGTCAGCGGTTCCACATGGAATTTCAGAGTCCTCGTCTGGTTCTATTTCTATTATGGTTGTATTGCTCTGTATGAGACCTGTACAGTTCAGAGTAGAAATATTCTCTAACTTTACTATTTCGTTTAAATTGTCGATAACGTTACCTTGTTTATACTTTAGCGCATGCATTTTGTTTTATTCTAAGTGCAATTTCTTCTGGACCAATTTATTGCTGGTGGCATTCGATTTGAACGGGATCGCATTTTTCTCAGAAATATGAAGTCTATAGCCTCTGGAAATTAATGAAAATCGAGTTAAATGCGATATCGTTGTATTTCGGCGAGAATCGTTCATTTGATCTGGGCCGCATTTTTCTCAAAATTATCAAGTCTTCAGCTTTGGGAAATTAATTAAAATCGAGTTATATGCGATAGCGTAGTATTTCGGCGAGAATCGTTCGATTTGAACGGGATCGCATTTTTCTCAGAAATATGAAGTCTATAGCCTTGGGAAATTAATTAAAATCGAGTTAAATGCGATATTGTTGTATTTCGGCGAGAATCGTTCGATTTGATCTGGGCCCCATTTTTCTCAAGATTATCAACTCTATAGCCTTGGGAAATTAATTAAAATCGAGTTATATACGATATCGTTGTATTTCGGCCAGTGTAGCTCGATTTGATCTGGGTCACATTTTTCTCAAAATTATCAAGTCTACAGCCTTGGGAAATCAAGATGCAGTTAAATGCGATATCGTTGTATTTCGGCGAGAATCGTTCGATTTGATCTGGGTCAATTTTTCTCAAAATTATCAAGTCTATAGCCTTGGGAAATTAGTTAAAATCGAGTTAAAAACGATATCGTTGTATTTCGGCCAGTGTAGCTCGATTTGAACGGCATCGCATTTTTCTCAAAATTATCAAGTCTATAGCCTTGGGAAATTAATTAAAATGGAGTTAAATGCGATATCATTGTATTTCGGCGAGAATCGTTCGATTTGATCTGGGTCACATTTTTCTCAAAATTATCAAGTGTATAGCCTTGGGAAATTAATTAAAATCGAGTTATATACGATATCGTTGTATTTCGGCCAGTGTAGCTCGATTTGAACGGGATCCCATTTTTCTCAAAATTATCAAGTCTATAGCCTTGGGAAATAATTAATATCGAGCGAAATGCGATATCCTTGTATTTCGGCCAGTGTACCTCGATTTGAACGGGATCGCATTTTTCTCAAAATTATCAAGTCTACAGCCTTGGGAAATAATTAAAATCGAGCAAAATGCGATATCCTTGTATTTCGGCGAGAATCGTTCGATTTGATCTGGGTCGCATTTTTCTCAATTATCAAGTCTATAGCCTGGGAAATTAATTAAAATCGAGCAAAATGCGATATCCTTGTATTTCGGCCAGTGTAGCTCGATTTGAACGGGATCGCATTTTTCTCAAAATTATCAAGTCTATAGCCTTGGGAAATTAATTAAAATCGAGTTAAATGCGATATCGTTGTATTTCGGCCAGTGTAGCTCGATTTGAACGGGTCGCATTTTTCTCAATTATCAAGTCTATAGCTTGGGAAATTAATTAAAATCGAGCAAAATGCGATATCCTTGTATTCGGCGAGAATCGTTCGATTTGAACGGGATCGCATTTTTCTCAAAATATCAAGTCTATAGCCTTGGAAATTAATTAAAATCGAGCAAAATGCGATATCGTTGTATTTCGGCGAGAATCGTTCGATTTGATCTGGGTCACATTTTTCTCAAAATTACCAAGTCTATAGCCTTGGGAAATTAATTAAAATGGAGTTAAATGCGATATCGTTGTATTTCGGCGAGAATCGTTCGATTTGATCGGGTCACATTTTTCTCAAAATTATCAAGTCTATAGCCTTGGGAAATTAATTAAAATCGAGTTAAATACGATATCGTTGTATTTCGGCCAGTGTAGCTCGATTTGAACGGGATCGCATTTTTCTCAAAATTATCAAGTCTATAGCCTTGGGAAATTATTAAAATCGAGCAAAATGCGATATCCTTGTATTTCGGCGAGAATCGTTCGATTTGATCTGGGTCACATTTTTCTCAAAATTATCAAGTCTATAGCCTTGGGAAATTAATTAAAATCGAGTTAATTACGATATCGTTTTATTTCGGCCAGTGTAGCTCGATTTGAACGGGATCGCATTTTTCTCAGAATTATCGAGTCTATAGCCTTGGGAAATTAATTAAAATGGAGTTAAATGCGATATCGTTGTATTCGGCGAGAGTCGTTCGATTTATCTGGGTCGCATTTTTCTCAAAATTATCAAGTCTATAGCCTTGGGAAATTAATTAAAATCGAGTTAATTACGATATCGTTGTATTCGGCGAGAATCGTTCGATTTGATCGGGATCACATTTTTCTCAAAATTATCAAGTCTATAGCCTTGGGAAATTAATTAAAATCGAGTTAAATGCGATATCGTTGTATTTCGGCAAGAATCGTTCGATTTGATCTGGGTCGCATTTTTCTCAAAATTATCAAGTCTATAGCCTTGGGAAATTAATTAAAATCGAGTTAATTACGATATCGTTGTATTTCGGCGAGTGTAGCTCGATTTGAACGGGATCGCATTTTTCTCAAAATTATCAAGTCTATAGCCTTGGGAAATTAATTAAAATCGAGTTAATTAC
>JABSTT010000428.1:0-12067 GCA_013339685.2 Hyalomma asiaticum | reverse complement strand
GTGATGCAATAAATGCACATAATTCTTTATTGTTGTTTCTGAGTGACACTTATTCACTTTCCCACTTCTGGTTGTACATTTACACAGGAAGCTTATGCTTGTCCAGAGCCATTTCTTGGCTGACACTTTCACCACATCCCCTCCACGGTGGTCTAGTGGCTATGGTACCCGGCGGCTGATCCGAGGGTAGCGAGATCGAATCCCGGCCGCGGCAGCTGCATTTCGATGGAGGCGAAATGTTGAGGCCCGTGTGCTGTGCGATGTCAGTGCATGTTAGAGAACCATGGGTGGTCGAAATTTCCGGAGACCTCCATCATGGCGTCTCTCATAATCGGAGCTGGTTTTGGGACGTTAAACCCCACAAATAAATCAATCAGTCACTTTCATCACAGATTTGTGAAACTAAACTCCTAAGCATGACTGCCACTATCAGCATGGAAACTTTGCCAAAAATACTTGGCAGTATGTCAGGATCTCTCACGTTCGTTTGTTGATTGGCGTTTTTACCTGTGACCAGCATACTAGTGGTAGCTGAAATTTTAGAAAATGAGGTGCATCACTTGTAATACCAATAAATGAAACAATTTCTCAGATTTAATATTCAGGTCGCATAGTATTGTGAACAGAAGAAAGAAAAGATAGCTTTTGATACACATATGAAAATGCAGCATTTAACATTGCTTAATCATTTAATAAGCAATTATTGATGTACTACCATGAAATCAAGGAGAGTAAAGTTAAAAATAGCTGGGAATGTAAACAGATTTAGCATATAAGGTTTATGCAAGTTAAATAGAAAAGCACAAGGTACCTTTCTTTATTTCCCACCTGTTTGATTTTTCACTTTGCAGCCTGCGCCAACGTGAAAGGGTAGGTAGGGGGGTTTATTCTGAAATGTACACGTCATTACGTTATTTATAGCACCGTTATATTATTAGGGGCATAGTGAAAGATTCTGTACCTCGTGCAGAATTTTATTAGGTACCTTCAAGGATGGAATTATTTATTAATATTTTTGCACGGTCTGCATGAACAATTCTGACCTCCTGGAGGCTAACAGTTTTGCTGTAAACGTCTACGTAAAAACAAAAGCGCTTACTGTATACATATGCTCAGAAGTTTGTAGCAAATGCTATGCAGGAGAGAATGCTAGTCAATAGGAACAAAAGTTTGGAAAATTGGGCGAGTTAAGATTGATTTTAATGAGCAGCGGAATCATGAAGAAAAGCAACAACTTGTGTGTTTCCATCAGGCCTTGTCATTTCGGCTGCCTATTAATGGAGAAGATACTAGTAACTATAATAAATGGGTGAAGGTTTTGAAACAGCCCCTCATAGAGCAAAATCAGCTTCCTTGACTAATAAACAAGGCATAAGTGTAAAAGGTTGAGCTGCATCTGTGAGAAGGCAACAAGGAAGGAAACATGAGCGGGTCACATAGAATTGCCAAACAGTTCTTGCCTCGGACTGTAGTGTCATAATGTAACGTATGCGTAAACCCATAGCTGCTAAGCAGCAATGGGTTTACGCAGGTATGACGAATAGGTGGCCAGATTCACCTTGGGAAGTACGACTTTTGTCCAAGTTGCATGAATTTACAAGAGATGCTGAAGGATTCAGTTAAAATTACATTTTCATGTATGCAAAGTGAACTAGTAAGTTCACCATGGTTGAGCGTTGGGCTAGTTGGTGTGACATCGTAAGTTTTACAGTGCCAATGGCACACGGACAACATATAATGACACACACAGCGCTGTGTGTCATATGTTGTCCGTGTGCCATTGGCGCTGTAAAACTTGGATCTAGTAAGGGAGCATGTGTGGTGTCAAGACTAGACAGGCAAAAATACGATGAAAGGAGAAGTCAAGGAATGAAACAACGTTGGCAAAGGTCACACATTTCTCAATGGAGCAACATACGAAACCAAATTCTGCTCACAACTTTTTGGGTTCAGAATAAAGAAAAAAATTTCTGCTACAAATGTTGTGGGTGCCATCTACCTGCTTTGGCCCTGGAAATGGCAGTGGTCGTTGAAACGGTGCCCTCATCGAATAGTGAAAACAGTAAACAGTACTGGGCTGCACTAAACCCCATGCAGCACTGAAAGTACGTCACAAGTCGGAAGTAATGCTCCGATGAAAGTGGGAGGTGGCAAACTCCAACACAACCTTGGACACGCTTTTTGGCACACCTAATATGCACGTTCACACCTGAATGGCTATTGAAGTGCAACACTGGTCCATACCCAAGAGGAAACTATAACCTACAGAAAAAGGATGCAACAAGGCAACTTCCCTGCATGATTTTGATTAGCTGTGATCTTTCACATTTTCTTCTATATAAGAACTGTATAAGAACTTTGCAGGCTGTTTGCCCGCTTTTCTTTCTTTTTGTGTTTCTTTTTAAGTGATGTTCATTATAATGAACATCATGAACAAGAGAAAACAAGTACACTGCAAGCATTTACGTGCACAAGTAATCTTCTTTGAAGTGTTCTTACATGCCATGAAGGTTTTACATATAATTATAACTATATAAAGTGAGAACCGGTGCAGGAAATATACAAATCCTATAAATACATGCGTATAAATATATGTGGAGGAAGAAATGTTGTCCACGAGATAAGAAAAGAAGAAACAGCTGCTATTAATAATACTTGTTCCGCATCAACGCTTCGAAAGTAAATCAACGACGCTGCTAGCATTCCTGATATGGTACGTTATAAAAGCACACATTAATACACCAAAAATTATCTAAATTTAGTTACTGGTCGTATATCAGTCCAACAAAGACGTGCCCGATTTACGGCATCGGTGTAAGTCGAAGTATTTCTGGTTAATTAGCGCGCCCCGCATCCATGAAAACTGCATGCATTAACAGTTCAGAAAGTTCCGGCGACATACAAAGGTCTCGGCTTCTTGACAAAGCACCTTAATTGTAAGTTCGTGTGTCGCACTCCCGATATCGCGCTGCTAGAATGTGAGTTCGATTTCCGGCCACGGCGGCCTCATTTCGATGCGGACGAAAAGCAAGAGCATTCGCGGAATTGGCGCACAAAAAGCAGCCCGCCATCGGATGCCTCCTGACCACATCGTGCTCAATCATTATTATCGCAGGCACACAGCACTTACAACCCCCAATGCGCGTGTTGAGTGCACGCAAAGTACGTGCTGTAATACCTTGGCTGTGCGGCAACCACAGGCGATCTCAAAGAGAGAGAGAGAAAAAAAAAGAATGCTTGTGTATGCAAGGCAAGTCGCACACATTCGATAGCGTCGAGTCTCAACTCGAGTACATCAACCAGCGGGAATCTTTCTCCGCGCACGGAACAAAATGCGTTCGTGTGTTGCACTACGTCGAAGCGAAAGCTCGACGTAGTACACAAGAAAGCTAAAACACCAACCCACTGTTTCAATAAAAACATACAAGTGGAGGAATGCTGAAGTATGAGGTTTTATTTTTCTTGTCCTTCGCGTGTCGATATTAATAGTACTACATACCAGATTCGTTAATCCATGGCTCCGATCACTCCGATCATAAAACACACTCCACCGCCATGACAGCGAAACAGCTCAGGGGCTGCTGCTCGACGCCATTTCGACGGAAAATTGTTCGGATCGCTGCGATCAGAGCGACGAAATTCCAACATGTTGGTCGCTCGTCGCAGACCGTTGCGACAAGAGTGATCGCGATTTTTTTTTTAAAAGAATCGCCATCGCTCTGTTCGCCGAAGCAAAATCGCTGTGTTTCTGCGTCATGTGAAACGGCCTTTAGGTGTTGACACTCCGCGCGACGGCATGATCAGATATTGTTTGGCACCACAGCGGCCTTAGGACCCCTTGTCGTGGCGCCATCTTTTGGTGTTTGAGGGGTCTTCTTAGGCTTCCCTCAAACGAGAGATGGCACCATGACAAGAGAATCCACCTAGCTGCTGCGGCTGTGCAGTATGCTGCGGGATCTTTCGGTGTGGAAGACAATGAAGTGTTCCATTTGTGGCTGACACCATGCCGTCTAAATTTTCATTATATTTGGCATGCATACCAATGAGAGATGTGGATTTTCGTGCACCAGTGCTCATAATCGTGGTGAGACGTACTCCAGCTCTTCCCCAGATACGAAACATTGTTGAGTGCGCGCTTAATTAAGCCATTTCTTAAATATAAAGTCACCTTAACTCGCACATCAATTTTGGTGGACAGAATCTGGCGAGGAAGTCTTCCCAGGGGAGACGCGTGCACAGAGTGGACTCTCCTCATGTGGCGTCATGGATTTTGAATCCGTTAAAACTATTTTGTATGAGCAAGAATGTCATGCAGACGGTTGTTAGGACATTTCGCTTGGATCAGGAATGACACCTTTACAGAAAGGAATGAAGCCTATGCAACCGTGGAGGTACATAGGTAGGATCCACCGGCTACTACTCGCACAGTACGACAGCCTTGCATGAAGGGAAAGGAGGTGTAAGGGTTCGTCCATAGGGTAAGGAGACTGGGTCTGGTGAGAGGAATTTACTGGTCCGATCGGTACAAGTTATTGGGTTCTCCCATATAGTCCCCTTTGGCAAGGGCGCACAACTATGCTGTTGCAATTCTCATGCTGGAAAGGCTCCCTGCAAGTCGGCTACCATAAACTACTTCAGAGAGATTGTGACAACCTATTGGATGACGGCAGAATCGTTGCATTGGTGACCTTTCAAGCTTCTCTTGAGCTTTAGGAGCAGCAAAAGTCTGCCAGGCTCATATCGGGGCTGTATGATGGCTGTGCAACGTTGCAACCCCTGCCTTGGCCACGGAGGTTATTGCATGAAGGGTGGTGTGCGCTTGAGCGTTGTCAACTGCAGTGTCCAGTGATTATCAATTTGCAGTCTTTTCCATTTGACGGTTTCACTAAAGCATTCAAGGACTTCATTGCAGAACACGGCATCGATGATTCGTCTCAGAGGTTTTCAGCAATTCTCCTCGCAAATGACAGCCAGAATTCAAGCTCTAGCCATACTTACAATCGATCCACTCATCCAAGGGCATCCAGACCACTCCATTTCTTCAAAGGTTTGCTGTGCACCCTTAAGCCGTTATCTTTAAAACCTCCCTGATGAACGCATGCATCTTGAAGCGTCCTTTGCACAGGTGAAACCATAATTTAATCGTGTGTCGCTACTCCAGGCCGCATTCCATTTAGTATGTGTTCTGCCGTGACAAATATTCAGAAGCAGCCCTTGCCCCACTCCAAGTTCTCATAGTATCAGAGCTGGGATGCAACTGCTGCTTGGCGCATTACTTGCTCAGATTCGGAGCCCCCATGACAAATCCCACCTCCGAGGGCTGCGCTACAGGTGGGTGCACTGATGCATTGCAGGCAGTCTCAATACTTTAAAGACAAACCTTGTATATTTCTGGTTTTGTGGAAGCTGTTTCATTATAGTCTTTAAAGACACTACAAGGGTCTAGGGTGTTACCCAGCAAGTATCCACTTGTGCCGGCCTCGGTGTTCAGGGTTGGATAATAGGTTCGAGGGAAAAGGACTTGAAAAAAAGAACACGAAGCTTCAAGGCCTCAGCTGTTGTTTGGCTTTTACTGTTCTTAGAGCGTCCACTAGACCACAGCCACGGTCGTCTAGTGGCTGTGGCACTAGGCTGCTGATCCGGACGTTGCACAATCCTGCCACCGGCAGCTGCATTTTCATAAAGGCGAAAAGTTGCGGCTCTTGCACTGTGCAATGTCAGTGCACCGTAAGAACCCTAGGTGGTAAAAATTTGCAGAGCTGTCTAATAGGGCGTAACTCGTATTCATATCGTGGCTGCAACTGTGCCATTTACATACATGCCAACTCTCCCGATTTGCCCAGAAGACTCCCGATTTCTGATCAGTCCTGACTATATAGGCACGGCCATAATTCTAATAAACGACCCTACCACCACCGTGAAAAGGTAGGGGACAACAGTTACATAATTTCTCGGACCTTGAGGAATACAAGTATTTTGCTGCAGCACCCTCCCCTCTGCCCAGTGATATAGAGGGTGGAGAGGCCGCCTTGTTTGTGTGTGGGTTTTGTTGTCTACAGTTTGGCGTGTTATCTTTATCTCAACAAGGAACATGCAATAACACTGCAGTGCACGCAAAGTTAACTTCGCCGCTCTACAGCGCCATTATGCAGCAAATCATGTAAATAAGTGTGGGAAAGCACAAGTAGCTTTTGTGGGTCATGGCACATTTTGCCCTACACACATGCGTAATTAAATGCAGACACTATAATTAAGTACTAGTACTGGTATGGTCATCGACACCGAGAATTTTTTTGGCAATGACCCAGAGTTGTATGGCATTACTACAGTGCTGCTAAGTGAGAAACAGGAAAATGCGCAAGTTCTTTGCTTTGTTTTTTTCTTCTGGTGCTGCCCTCCATCGCTTTTCAAATCTCTCAATTTTCAAAGTCCCTACGTTGCCAGGTATGCGTTTACATCAGTGCAATCTTTAATTGCTATGAAAAATTCATAATGAAAAACAGTGTAAAAAAATTAGGAGCTCCTCCACCATTGGCAAAAAGGGGTGAATCGAAGCTTGGCATGTGCATGCCTTTTTCCTTCTTTCTTGCTCTCTTCCTTTACCTCTTTCTTTTTTCTACCTACTTAAGTGGAAAATCTGAGAAATTCATATGGCTCAGCTATGTTTGTATCTTCTTAGATGCCGAGCTTGTACTACTATGAACGTGCCGTGTCTACTTCATGAATACGAAACCCCGTTTTAAAATGCTCAATTCAGTGACGAACAGTAGCTGAATAGTTAGCATGCCGGCATTGCAACCGAGCAGTCGGTGGTTCAAATCCACAGCCAGGCAGTCATTTTTCATTTTCAGCGAAAGTGAAGAAACTGTGCACATTGTTTTCATGATGATAATGCTTTCCTTATACGCCTACAGCTTTCACAACTGCACAAGTGAGCCAATACAAGCTTCAATTGAGTAGCGCTTTCACATCAATAGAAAAAGCAGAATTTATCATTATGTTGAAGAAATTGCACTATCACAACAGAGCTTTTTGTTAGAAATGGGTCATGTAGTTTGAGATTATTCAAGACTGAGCAAGAATGTGCTAACACAGTGCTGTCATGTGCCTTTTTTATTCACAGTGGTGCGAATGGCACATCCACCTTGTGTGTTTTGATGCTAAAGAAAACAATAAGGCTGCACTGTGACTGGTAGTAATGTTTCTTGTGAGCCTTTTCTCAAATGAGGAAAGGTCTTATCGACTGTGAACAGAACTTTTTTATTGTACATAGCTCTTGGCAACATCAAAAAGCCACTTTATGCATCTGCAAAATGCAAAGGTCACTTTCTTTAAAAAACTTTTCAAAATGGCTCGTGCCTAAGCATGAAAATCTTAGGCAGCAGCAAGAAGAAAAAAAAAAGAAAAGCCCACTCACGAAATGCTGGGAGTATTTTTATCAACAAGGCAGGTCACCACTGTGTGAGTGACACATCAATGGTTTTGTACAATGCAGAAATGGAATTTCTGTTATGTATATAACTTCCTGTACACGCAAGGTCAGATAACTTCCTGTGCCTAATTCCAAGTTTCCTTGTATCGGTGCGCCTGTGCAGCCTGTAGTGACATACGGTATATGCCTGCTATCTGTCTTTAGTAAAAACAGTTGTTAGTTTGCACCTGTGTTGTTTAGTCTTCCTACTAGTGTGTCATTTCATTGTGCTCCTTTAGGATGAATTCCATGTTTCTTAAAATATGATGTTCTGTTGACTGAAACTAGTATATTTACAGCAGAGGCAATTATAGAGCTGGCAGCATACCACAAAACAAAATCACAGGAAGCCATTATATTCTCTGATTCTTTAAGTGTCATAAGATAATGAATGTAGTTGAATAAGAGTGAAAAGTATCAATGTTTATTATGGGGACATTGCAGTTTCTAAGCTACCTTATGGTTATAAGTCTCCCTGTGTTATTATCGTGTTTTATATATAAAACGAATGTTGAAGTAGGAACAAAAAGGTACAAAAGCCTGAGTTGGCTTAAGGTAAAGCACCCATATATTCTAGGAGTGGGTGGCTGCATGCATGTAGCTGTGAAGGGCTCTGAAAATTATTTGGCCACTCAAATCCAAAACTTCTCTCAGGGGCACTGCAAGTGCTAGATGTGGCCTCAAGAATTGTCTTTTATTCACAAATTACAGGTGGCACACTGCATGGAGGGATGACAGCTAGAGGGCACTACCGAGAGGCCAGCAAAAGTGAACCTTTACAGACCACTGCTTGATGACCGGCACATGTGTTCACATGCAGTGCATTGATGACTCGTATATACGCTTGTCATCTTGAACTCGATATGTAATTACCTAATCTATATTCCGCACAAAAAGGAGCTCCTTGCTCTAAACAGCTTTGCTTGCTGTTCTTGTAAATACACTGTTGATGGGCTATAAGTGCTCTCTACATTTTTTTCCATTGAACAAAGGTCCCTGGGAGCACTGTTCTTTCTCATTTCTTGTACAAGTAGTGTGAATGGTTGCTAACACTGATGTGCCAGGAATCAAGTCGCATGTGATGCTAAGTATGTGAGTTGTCTACCACTTTAAAATTATTGTGTGATGGCTGTGCTGGAATTACTATAATTAATGATAAATGCAAAGTAACATTTATGCTGTGATTGAGTTAAACACTCAAATATTGTAGTTGTGCAGTGATGCAATAAATGCACATAATTCTTTATTGTTGTTTCTGAGTGACACTTATTCACTTTCCCACTTCTGGTTGTACATTTACACAGGAAGCTTATGCTTGTCCAGAGCCATTTCTTGGCTGACACTTTCACCACATCCCCTCCACGGTGGTCTAGTGGCTATGGTACCCGGCGGCTGATCCGAGGGTAGCGAGATCGAATCCCGGCCGCGGCAGCTGCATTTCGATGGAGGCGAAATGTTGAGGCCCGTGTGCTGTGCGATGTCAGTGCATGTTAGAGAACCATGGGTGGTCGAAATTTCCGGAGACCTCCATCATGGCGTCTCTCATAATCGGAGCTGGTTTTGGGACGTTAAACCCCACAAATAAATCAATCAGTCACTTTCATCACAGATTTGTGAAACTAAACTCCTAAGCATGACTGCCACTATCAGCATGGAAACTTTGCCAAAAATACTTGGCAAGTATGTCAGGATCTCTCACGTTCGTTTGTTGATTGGCGTTTTTACCTGTGACCAGCATACTAGTGGTAGCTGAAATTTTAGAAAATGAGGTGCATCACTTGTAATACCAATAAATGAAACAATTTCTCAGATTTAATATTCAGGTCGCATAGTATTGTGAACAGAAGAAAGAAAAGATAGCTTTTGATACACATATGAAAATGCAGCATTTAACATTGCTTAATCATTTAATAAGCAATTATTGATGTACTACCATGAAATCAAGGAGAGTAAAGTTAAAAATAGCTGGGAATGTAAACAGATTTAGCATATAAGGTTTATGCAAGTTAAATAGAAAAGCACAAGGTACCTTTCTTTATTTCCCACCTGTTTGATTTTTCACTTTGCAGCCTGCGCCAACGTGAAAGGGTAGGTAGGGGGGTTTATTCTGAAATGTACACGTCATTACGTTATTTATAGCACCGTTATATTATTAGGGGCATAGTGAAAGATTCTGTACCTCGTGCAGAATTTTATTAGGTACCTTCAAGGATGGAATTATTTATTAATATTTTTGCACGGTCTGCATGAACAATTCTGACCTCCTGGAGGCTAACAGTTTTGCTGTAAACGTCTACGTAAAAACAAAAGCGCTTACTGTATACATATGCTCAGAAGTTTGTAGCAAATGCTATGCAGGAGAGAATGCTAGTCAATAGGAACAAAAGTTTGGAAAATTGGGCGAGTTAAGATTGATTTTAATGAGCAGCGGAATCATGAAGAAAAGCAACAACTTGTGTGTTTCCATCAGGCCTTGTCATTTCGGCTGCCTATTAATGGAGAAGATACTAGTAACTATAATAAAATGGGTGAAGGTTTTGAAACAGCCCCTCATAGAGCAAAATCAGCTTCCTTGACTAATAAACAAGGCATAAGTGTAAGAAAGGTTGAGCTGCATCTGTGAGAAGGCAACAAGGAAGGAAACATGAGCGGGTCACATAGAATTGCCAAACAGTTCTTGCCTCGGACTGTAGTGTCATAATGTAACGTATGCGTAAACCCATAGCTGCTAAGCAGCAATGGGTTTACGCAGGTATGACGAATAGGTGGCCAGATTCACCTTGGGAAGTACGACTTTTGTCCAAGTTGCATGAATTTACAAGAGATGCTGAAGGAGTCCAGTTAAAATTACATTTTCATGTATGCAAAGTGAACTAGTAAGTTCACCATGGTTGAGCGTTGGGCTAGTTGGTGTGACATCGTAAGTTTTACAGTGCCAATGGCACACGGACAACATATAATGACACACACAGCGCTGTGTGTCATATGTTGTCCGTGTGCCATTGGCGCTGTAAAACTTGGAACTAGTAAGGGAGCATGTGTGGTGTCAAGACTAGACAGGCAAAAATACGATGAAAGGAGAAGTCAAGGAATGAAACAACGTTGGCAAAGGTCACACATTTCTCAATGGAGCAACATACGAAACCAAATTCTGCTCACAACTTGGGTTCAGAATAAAGAAAAAAATTTCTGCTACAAATGTTGTGGGTGCCATCTACCTGCTTTGGCCCTGGAAATGGCAGTGGTCGTTGAAACGGTGCCCTCATCGAATAGTGAAAACAGTAAACAGTACTGGGCTGCACTAAACCCCATGCAGCACTGAAAGTACGTCACAAGTCGGAAGTAATGCTCCGATGAAAGTGGGAGGTGGCAAACTCCAACACAACCTTGGACACGCTTTTTGGCACACGTACACATAGACCTGTCCTGATTGATTTAGAGATGCCAGCGCATCCTGATTTAGAAACGACTTGTGGCCAAAGGGAAGCTATTTCTAAAAATGCACTTTTAACTACCACAAGAACAAAGTTGCAGAAGCACAAGGCTGAACATGCACGATCGTACCACTTGAATAAAGCCAACCTTGCCTCGCCTCTAAACATTTCGCTTCTATTTATCCCCTAGCTACACGTTTACAGGTCTTAAAGGATATTTGTTTTAGAATTGACGAAACACGTCTTGGTCGTTCGAACGTGTCGGCTGTCCTACAAACAGCAACAGAGAAGGACCGCGCTGTCACAGCGGTGAATCCGCATTATTACTACCTTACCTTTACTTATCATACATAACAGCTAAGTGGTTTCGTCCACGCGAATTTCCTGAAGGGATACAGTGCATCGCATCACGCGCGTCGCACTCACAAGAACTACTACCTCAATACAGATAATCAAAGCTATCTGTAAGATACTATCGGGGTACTGTTCAGCCCTGAGTGCACATAGCTAGCTCGTTCATGAACTGAGCTGCAGGGGACGAGACGCGACGTCTTAACACTTCGAACGTTGCGGGCGATTGCGATCAGCAGCTGCGTAGAAGACGTAGAAGACTCGCGCTAAGAATCTATGTACTCTTTAAAAATACCTTGGATGAGGCGCATTGAGGAAGTGGGGCAATAAATATAAACTTAATTAGACAACGTAAATATTCCCCAACAGCTACACGCCATTAGTTCGCATAATGACTTTTGCAAAATGTGTCCCAAAACAGCCAAACCGACACTTGCACACCTCAGCCGCTGACCAAGGACCGTGCTCACACGAAACGCGCGCCGTACCAACACCACATGGCCGTACGCCAGCAACATACACTAAACTTCGACGTCAACGGCCAAGTCAACGGCCTCGTACGTGATACGACGGACGACCCGCACAGAAGTTGGCTCCCCTAGGGATGGAAACCACCTAGCGATGCTTTCTAGGTAGTACCCAGACCTAGGGAGACGATTAAGACGAAATTATCGCAAAAGCCCCTAGACCGCACCCTCGCAGCTCACGCATGCGCACAAGACACCGAGTGTCCCGAAAACGACCGTCTCGGGTCGCGGTGGTGTCGCCGTGCTACAGGGGCGACGTCAGAGCGGCCCTTGGCGGCGAAAAG
>JABSTT010000427.1:0-12308 GCA_013339685.2 Hyalomma asiaticum | reverse complement strand
TTGTAGGCAGATTCCTCGGGTACTTTGACCATTGGCAAGAAATTGCCAAAACCGAAAGGACCTATGACGCCCTGAGAGACCGGGTTGTCTCTGAACAGTTCTTGCTTCAATGCGACGAGAGACTGGCTATATTTTTGAAGGAGCGAGGCTGCAAAGATTTAAACAGTTTGGCCGAAACAGCCGATCACTACCTTGAAGCTCAAGGTTTAACCAGTCTGGCGAAAGGTCAACTGGAATCTGCGTACACGAAGAGTGGGACATCAGCCACAGAGCCATCAAGCGCTCAGGGAAAGCCCCACTGCTTCATATGCAATAAGCGACGACACGAGCCATCAGACTGCTGGTTTAGGCCTACGGGAAGCAAGTCAATGACCGGTTGGAAAGGGAAGAAATCGGAGAGCCTTCCCAAAAACAAAAACCGGAACGAGGCTTCGTGTTTTCGTGCTGAACGTGCGCAATCACCTCAAGAAAAGCCCTCGTGCAATGTCCGACAGACTCCTGGAGAAATGGAAAGCACGGGTCCTCAATATCAGGCCTCAGGTGCGAGAAGTTCTGCTGGACTAAACCATCGACAAGACCGAATGCCGACAGCACAAGGCTGTCTGCACGGTCAACCTGTAACCGTTCTCAGAGATACTGGTTGCGACACTGTAGTCGTAAGCAGAGCGCTTGTTCCAGTCGAGAAGTTTACTGGAAAAACGCGGGCTGTTCATTTATTAGACAGCTCGATTCAACACCTTCCGGAAGCGGAAGTGCAAATCGACTGCCCATTCTTCAAGGGCACCGTACTTGCCATATGTATGAGGCGGCCGTTATATGAAGTTGTGTTGGGCAATATCAACGGCGTTTGCCCTTCTGTAGAGTCGCCTGAAAGGAGAGACACGTTAAAGCCTGACCAACGTACAGATGGCCGCCCACATGGCCAACATCCTGCTGACTCACGAGCACGTGAGGATACCTCCCACATCAATCTTCTTAAAAAGTACGCGGCGAGGGATTCACTGCCTCCGGCAAACCATGCTGCCACGATCGACACTCGCGAAATCGTAGGTCAGCACGGTTATTGTACTGATGCGAAAAGAAAGAATGCGGACCGTTACGTTCGCTCACGTGCGGTGCGGTGAATGATGAATGCGGTACACAGTAGGTAGGCAAACACACATATATTCAATGGGCACACTCAAAGGACATGTACAAGCAATAAAAAGAGTTAGGCTCGCGGGCTACACATTACATCTTTAGCGTGCACAGTTCTCAAAAAGGAAAGTCACATGCATGTGTGTACGCTCACGTCTCCGTGGACGCCGGTAGCGGGAATCGTCGATGGGGCGACTTGAGGGACGCGGCGGGCAGGCGAGGTTGTGGAGCTCGAACGCTGGTGTCGGCTCTGGCTCTCGGACGCAGCACGGAGTGGCGTCGGCCCAGCGCAGGTAAAGGCCGAAACCCGTAGGCGGCGGACACACTGGTAAACCGGCGAGGTCAGGCAGCAGTCGCCGGCTACCGACGTTCGCAGGACTGGTCAGGAGGCTGCCCAGCGCTTCAGCACGGGTAGCCCTCTTCAGACCTCCGCTCCTCGAACGCCGGCTTCTTCTGCCTTCGTGGCGGCCGTCCTGCTCCTTGTGCCTTCTCCTCTGCTTCTTCTTCTTTTAAATGCGAAGCATTTCTTAGCGAACTTCGGCGAGTTTGAGCGTATCTATCTATCTATCTATCTATCTATCTATCTATCTATCTATCTATCTATCTATCTATCTATCTATCTAGCCGCGTACGATTTTGTGCTCTCCTGTCCGTTTCGCTAATCGTATGTTTACGAAAATTGGTATGCCACATCATGACTACATGACGAACATAAATCACAGGTCATAACATGAAAATCATGACCTGCATGTCATGAGCGGCATGATTTACATGCCATGGTCTTGGTGCTCCCCTGGCAGTTTCGCTAATCGGATGGTTACGAATATTGGTATGCCACATCATGACTACATGCCGAACACAAATGATAGGTCATAACATGAAAATCGTGTTATGCATGTCATGAGCGGCATGATTTACATGCCACGGTATTAGGGCTCTCCTGGCCGTTTCGCTAGTGGGATGTACGCGAAAATTGGTATGGCACAGCATGACTGCCTGACGAACATAAATGGCAGGTCATAACATGAAAATCATGATACGCATGTCATGAGCGGCATGATTTACATGCCATGATCCTGGCGCTATACTGCCGTTTCGTTAATGGGATGGCTCCGTGTACTGACCAGAGGGCGCTACGTAGCTCTCGTCGGATGGCTCAGTCGCGCACGGTGGAAACCGAGGTGACAGCGACGCGCGCGTTTCTTCGCTGCTTTCCGGGCGTGCTGCGAACCACACGAACGCTCGCAGCGTCGCCCTTTGGAACAGTTTGCTGCAGGTTTGGAGCGCGCGTCTCAAAGGAAATAAAACGAAAGAAGGTGGGACGGGGAGCTATTTAGACACAACCTAATTGGCTTTCGACAGGCGTTGTCAACACAGGACGCTATGCTTCTGCTTAAGAGGGCCATCTTTGATAACACGACTCGCGACGTGAGGGGAATCCTTGCACTGGATCTATCCAAGGCCTTCGACAGGGTGTCGCATAGACACATCCTGACTGAGATTTCCGCTCTTAACCTGGGTCAGCGTTTTCATGACTATACCCAATCCTTTCTAGCGGATCGCAAGGCACACCTCCGACTAGGCACGGTCTCGGGAGGGCCTTACGAACTAGGTAACTGCGGCACCCCGCAAGGTTCCGTGCTCTCCCCCCTCTTATTCAACATCGCCATGCACAAGCTGTCGACTCGCCTCGCTGCAATCCCGAACGTGGGACACGCCATTTATGCGGACGATATCACGATCTGGGTACCGGGCGGTTCGTTAGCCATGCTCGAACACTCGTTACAAAGCGCATTGGAGGCTACGGAGAACTTTCTTTCAAACACGGGCCTTGAGCTATCCCCTGATAAATCAGAGTTACTGTTATACCGACCGTCTAGACAAGGGGTTCGTAACCTTGCGCCTCTGGAAACATTGCCGATAGAAATTCGAGCTAAGAATGGCCAGCCCATACCGAGGAGGGACTCGGTAAAGATTCTAGGTCTACTTATCGATGCCAGGGGCTGTAACTCAAAGGCCCTCAACAGGCTCACTGGACAGGCTAGTAATGTACTGAGACTTGTAGCTCGCGTTTCAAATCGAAGAGGTGGTCTCAAAGAGGACAATCTGCTCAGAGCTTACCAGGCATTCTTCCTTAGTCATGTTCTTTACATCGCGCCTTACCTTAATTGGGCTAAATCGGAGACGGCCAAGCTTGACTCCCTTATTAGAACGGGTCTCAAGCGCGTGCTCGGCCTTCCGCAGTACACGAGCACCGAGAAGCTTCTGGAGCTAGGCCTCCACAACACCACTGACGAGCTAATAGAAGCTCACACAGCGGCTCAAATAACAAGACTTTCATCCACTAAGCCAGGGCTCAAGATTTTAGCAGAAGCAGGTATTCAGCCTAGACATGAGCAGGCGACCAAAGTTAGCTTGTCCCGTGAGAACAGAAATCGCATCATGGTTGACCCTGTCCCGCGAAACATCCACCCAGTGCACCATGAGGGTAGAAGATTCGCGAGAGCCAAGGCTATTCTACAAAAAATCAATCAGCAGAAACTTGAGGCCCTCTTTGTCGATGCTGCCAGATATCACGGTGGGGATAAGTTTGCTATTTCGGTCGTTGACGCCGGAGGCAACATGGTTAATGCAGCCTCTGTTTATACTAAGTTTGCCCACGTGGCGGAGGAAGCGGCGATCGCTCTGGCTCTTCACAGCGCAAAAGCTCCTGCTGTTGTCTACTCGGACTCGCGCACGGCAGTTAGATCTTTCTCGAGCGCCCTCGTGTCTCAACAGGCGAACAGTATTGTGACCAAAGCACTCCAACGAACACGGGAGAGCAGCGAAGGGGGGTATCACATCACGTGGTTCCCAGCCCACCTCGATGGCTCAGTTAACCCGCTCGGATGTAATCCTAACGAGCAGGCTCATCGGTTAGCGCGCGATTTCACGTACCGTGCTGCCGCGGATAGCCACGCTCGTAACGAGGTCGACATCCATAAAGATTCGTTATGTACTTTTCACGAAATTGTGTCCCATTACCGCCTAACCAGGAAAAAATTCCCGCTCCCCCACCCCAAATTGAACAAGCCTCAGGCTAGCACATTCAGACTTCTCCAAACCCGTTCGTACCCCACTCCTCGGTCTCTTAATAAAATAGACCCCGATCATTCACAGTCATGCCCCAAATGCGGCCATGACTCCTGTTCTTTTGATCACATGCTCTGGCTGTGCCCAGCTCTTAATGCTTCTCCACACATCACGAAGGAGCAATGGGAGGAATCCCTGCAAAGCAGCGATCTACACACTCAACTCCAGGCCGTCCAGAGGGCCCACGACATCGCGACGGAACTTCGACTTCCAGTACCGTCGTGGGCGGAGCCACCAACTTGATCTGGTGGGACCCTGGTTCCCCAGATTCAAGTTCCTCAGGACTCAAATAAAGTTCTTGTCATGTCATGTCAGGTGGGACGGGCGCTCGCTGCTGCTATAGAGTTGGAGACGCGCATCGCGTTCGCGTATTTCCCTGTGACAGCCTGCCCAATTTTGCTTGTCTCCGCCAGGCAGTGCATTCTGGCGCTCATGTCGCACATGGAAAACTCGACTGCACGGAGCCTATACGAAAATTGGTTTGGCACAACATGACTGCATAACGATCATAAATGACAGGTCATAACATGAAAATCGTGGCATGCATGTCATTAGCGGCATGATCTACATGCCACTCGTTTCTTTAAAGGGATGTATACCAATATTGCTATGGTACTACACGATTGCATGACGAACGTAAATGACAAGTCATAACGTGAGAATCATGACATACGTGTATGAGCGGCATGGTTTACATGCCACAGTCATGGTGCTCTTGCGGCCGTTTCGTTAACTTCATATGTGCCAAACTCGGTATAGCGAGACAACAATGCAAATACATTTTACGTTCCTTATGCGTGCTTCGCATTTCCTTGATTCCCACTGCACGTGGGATCTGCCAATTTCTTCCCTTGTTTTTCCGCTCCGCCACGTGCACCCTTTTTTCCGCGAGGCGCCGCTTAGGTCGTCCACCTTCGTCATCGTCGTCTCATTTCACCACAAGGAGTAAGGATGGGCCGTCTGGGCGAACATTGTGGATGTAGAGAAGGTCATCCTGAAGGACGAATGAGCGAAGGGAAGTGTCGGAAGGTGACGACTCCAGGCGACCAATGATTGGTACGCAAGGCAGGATCACGACGTTGCTCGTCGGCGACACGGAGCAGTTGGGAAAGAGAAAGGACCCAGGTGTCAGTGGCAGTGTCAGACAGAGCAGTCGGTTCGTCGACAGGGTAACGAGAGTGGCAGTCCGCATCCTGGCGTTGCCTCCTGACTTGTATGTCACTTAGGTATATTCTTGTAATCGAAGTGCCCAGCGACCGAGCCGGCCGGTAGGATCCTTCAGTGATGAGAGCCAACAGAGCACATGGTGATCTGCGCTTACAGAAGATAGCTTCACATATTAATATGGGAGGAACTTAGAAACTGCCCAGACAAGAGCAAGACATTCGCGCTCTGTAATTGAATATTTTCGCTCTGGACTTCTTAGGAGCCAGCTTGCGTCGGCAATGACACGGCCATGCCCATGTTGACGATGTTCTGAGACGGCGCTGATTCCGTGACCACTGGCATCGGTTCGGACTTCTGTAGGGACGGACAGTCAAAGTGTGCCAATACAGGTGCAGTGGTTAGGAGCGCTATAAGGTGGGAGAACGTAGCAGCTAACGTGAGTCCGAAAGGGAAGTCTTTGTTGGGGAGTTCAGTGAGTGGTTGGACGATTGCTGCAAAATTTTTCACGAAGCGTCTGAAATAGGAACAGAGCCCCACAAAACTCCGCACGTCTTTTACAGACTGAGGAACAGAAAAATGCGTTATTGCACGAATTTTCTCCGGGTATGGTTGCACACTGGTAGCATCAACAAGGTCGGCCAGTACTGTAATCTGTCGACATCCAAACTGACACTTCGATGAGTTTAATTGGAGTCCAGCTTTGCGGAGTATGTCAAGAACTGGAGCTAAGCGCTCAAGATGCGTCCGAAATGTAGGCGAAAATACAAGGGCATCGTGAGGTAACAAAACCATGTGGACCATTTGAAACCTTGGAGCAGGGAGTTTATTATTCGTGCAAACATGACAGGAGCATTGCACAGAACAAACTGCATACCTGAAATTGGTAGAGCACATCTGGAGTGACGAACGCGGTCTTTTCTTGGTCTTGCTCATCGATGGAAATCTGCTAGTAACCGCATCGAAGGTCTATTGATGAGAAGCACTGGGCACCTTGGAGACGCTCAAGAGCGTCATCGATCCGTTGTAGAGGCAAAATGTCCTTTTTAGTGATCCGGTTTAAATGGCGGTAATTACAAGCACCACGGGCGACGTCCAAGGGCTTGATGAGAGCTCAACAATACCTTTGCCAAGCATCCTGTTTACCTCCTGCTGCCTGCTATGTCTTTATGGCGCGGGCCGAGGCTTTATTATTATTTTTATTTTTTTTTATGCCTCACATTACCAAATGTATCACTTGACGCTCCACTGTAGACACCAGATACGGTCGGCGTTGAGTGGGGACATCATCACGAGGGTTTATGCAGTGCTTAACAAGTGTTGTCTGAGACAGTGGTCGATTATCTTTTTTTATTTATTTAAACATACTGCAGGCCCTTCTCGGCCCATGTAGAAGTGGGAACGAAAGTACAAAAATATACATACATTGTGAACAACTCATTATTCAAAATCAACACAGTGCTTGAGATTCATGAATGATTGAATGGTGTTACGACTCACAATAATATTAGGTAATCCATTCCAGTGGTAAATAGCTGACTGAAAAAGGGAATGCTTGAACACGACTTAATGGTTGGTGGATTGCTTTAGAATGGTTCAGTCGCAATGAATGTTTACGTGGGTCTTGCAAATCAAGCGAACGTGATACGTAGAACTGGCTATGATATAATTGGTAAAGAAATTTTAGTCGCGAGATTATTCTACAATGCGAAAGAGGTGTTAAGATGGCTCTTGCTTGTAAGTCCGTAGAACTGGACTGCCTCGAGAAATATGAATATACGAAACTTACTGCCAATTTTTTATTCGTTCTATTTTACTAATAAGATGTCTTTGATGGGGACTGCAAATAAGATCGGCGTACTCTAGACATGGTCTAATTAGTTTTTGGTACGCATTTAATTTGTCATGGCGCCGTGCTGAATTTTCTCCTCGGAAAAGACAGTTTATTTTCCGCTTTCTGACCCATGGCTAAGATATGTGGCTCCCAATTGAGGTTCGGCGAGAGTGTAATGCCTAGGTATTTCATTTGGTTGCTTTTGTTGATAATTGAGCATCCTATGGTGCATGTAAAATCAAGGCAGTTGTCTTATTTGTGAATGAAATGAAGTGGGTTTTGGATGTGTTTAGTTTAATGCCCCAAGTGTTACACATGGAAGAAATTTAATGCAGGGAACTGTTAAATTTAACTTGGTCATCCGAGTTGTGTAGGATTGTGTACAAGACAGTAGTCCGCAAAAAGTCGCATCTGAGCAGGGTTCTCTATGGAAAACTGGATGTCGTTAATGAACATTAAAAACAATAAGGGTGCAAGAACCGATCCCTGAGGTACTCTAGAAGAAAGTTCGACAATCCCCAAGCATATTCTTATGAGATGAGAACGCGAAAGCGTTTCTTTGGCTAGATTGTTGTTGCGAAGCAGTGCTGCGAACTGGTGTTGCCGAATTGTGTTATAAAGAATGAGGCAATGTGGGAGGCGGATTGTGTTTATTTAGGTGGTTTATACTATCTAAGTGTTGTGAACACTTCACATGTCCTCTTGAATTTTGTCGTACAGGCAGTGTACGCAGATATGCCCGAGCCAGGTCTTGGGCACGTCGAAGTAGTACCACCGCTGCGGCGTCGTGGGTGGTGTCATTAGACAGTCACCGATGTCGTCCCCTCTCATCATTCCGCTGACGGCGTACTTGGGCCGGTGCACAAGACACTACCATGGCCTAGTGAACGGATAACTACATAACTTCTCGCACAATGTATGGGTCGGTGGGTAATGCGAGATGGATGGGCGTACATCACGATGTCGTGATGGCCTCAGTGCGTGTCTTCAATTCGAGATTGAACTCGGCACGAACGGCGGCGAGGAACGATGGGCTAGGTGGCGAGTTCGTGCGCCTAGTGCTGCTACGGCGACGCCACGCAGTTGGGAGCATGCTTTTGCGAACCCAGCGAACAAACGCGGCGACGCGGTCGCACGCCGCTGCAGGTGGCTACAGCAGAGCGGAGAGCGATCCGACTGCCACTGCGGCGAGTGTTGGCGCCGGCGTCACTTCCGGTGAGAGAGGTCACGTGCTTTCCGGGCACGGCTTTTGCGAACACTTTTCGGACGGCGGCTGGGCGCGCGCTCTCGCCAACCTAAACGTAACGTGCTTGTGCTTGCACTATCGCATCCGCGCATCTTTTTTCTTTGCGTACTCTTGCCTTCTTTCTGTTTTCCTTCCAGCAGACTTATTTTGGCTTCCACTTTTTTTATTCAATGCGGCTTTTTGGCCTAGTTGATTCATAGCCATAAATGGTTAACAGCGCGAGCAGGCAAGGATGAGAAAGCCACAACAGGATGAGCGCTAAGTTTCAGCTCAATGTTTATTGCCAGAAACAACATTATTTGTAGACCAGTGTTACGAGGTGCCCAGTTAACGCGCAAGAAAAGCTGCAGCGTCCAGATATAACTCCAATGAGGTCAGCACCACACAAGGGCAGCTGAAGCAGCTATCACCGGCCTTCGCTATCAGGGAGGTTTCAGCAATTTGATACATTTACGTGAGAAATTGGTGAAGCCGCCCTGATAGCGAAGGCCGGAAATAGCTATGTCAGCTGCCCTTCTGCGGCAGCTGACTTCATTTCAGTTATGAATTCTGGATGCTGCAGCTTTTATGCGTCATAATTAGGCCCTTGATAACACGGTTCTACAAATACTGTTCTTTCTGGCAATAAACATTCTGCTGAATGTCAGCGCTTGCCCTGTTGTCTTTCTCGTCCTTGTCTGCTCGCGCTATTACACTTTTTGTTGCTTTTTGTATCGCCTGCTAAAGAACTCACTCGGTAAGAGGCAATCGCAACATGTTTATTAAGTAGGATGGCTCTGATAATTGAGCAGTGATCTGCTAGCAGCCGTAGTGTACCACATAGTCGCTGATGTATTGAGCAACGCATGCTTCAAAGACTTCTCACCAATCAACTCTATGATCAACTCAAACCACCTTGTTTGACAAGTAGTCAACCACTTGTCTTTGCGTGCTTCATTTGGTCACCGAATGGTTTACATGCAGGTCCTCCTCGAGAACATTCGTTTCTTCTTTCACTGCTTCAGTACCACGCCAACTGCACGTATCGTGCCCATGTAGAATATCGCACCCAGCCTTGTTGTCTGGAACTTATACCTATTGCTCACTTTTGATGGCGGAACAAGCATTCCAAAGCATGTTAACATAGGAAACATGTACGCACAGACCACACACCCAACACTAGCTGAAATGCCAGCACCGAGCGGCGAAAATGCGGCTATACTCTCGCTACTAAACAACTTAAAAACTAAGCATTGTACATGCGCAACAATGTATGGACTATTTAAATCAATGTTTCCACAAACGTAAGAGAAGTGTTTAGGCCGATTGGGTTTAGTGTTTAGGTTTTGGTGGCAAGAAAAAAAAACATCCGCAGTGCCACACAGTTGTTGCACGACGTGACTGAACCACTCAACGGCCGTTCAATACTGCCATATAGCAGCACCAGCACTATTTGAGTTTCGAGTTGTGGGCTCTTCGAAGGTCGTGGACTCAAAAGGTCTTCCAACATGCCTATTTGCCGGAGGTATTAAAATGGAGTTGAAAAGCCTTCTAAAGGTCTGCATGAGACCAATAGAAGAGACATTGACCAAGAAATTCAGTAATCCATGATCTTGGTGGAGTTGGTGAATCATCGCGGAATGGAGCACAGAAGGTGTGGTCTGCTTCATACAGCTGTCTCGCTGAAGACAGTGTATAGCACAGACCGGAAGGTATATCAATGTCAAAATGTGTGAGCATCACAACAATGTGAAGGCAGCTGACAACGACCACCTTGCTTGGCACTGCCGAGAATGTTAGTGCTAGCAGGACTCGCTTAAATGTTCCATGATTCGTAAGAATTCTTGCCAGGTAAGAAGGGAAATAAACGACGCCTACGAAATAAGAACTCAAAAAGACACGCGCGCGTGTTGTCCTTCCTTGATGTTGACAGAGAAATGGCGCACCTGCTCATTGCTCGAAAGCCAATGTGGTTTGAGATTGATGTATTTTTCTCTTTTCTATTTACTTCACGATTTCTTTGTTACCCCGATCATTTACCTATATTAGATATTACTTCGTCGCAATGAACGTCATTATTTAGTAGCACCTCATCCTGTCTACACATCTGTCCTGGTGTTTTTGCACTTCATTCAACACTGACAAAGAGACAAGTGGGCATAAGAGACATCATTTACACGCATAGTTGCCTAGCTTGATTACAAATAAAGGAAAGGAAGACGCGAAGAAACCTATAAAAAACACCATGAACTACAATATCGGGGTGCATAAATAAAATACTCATGCAGGTACACCTCCATCCTCGTGAGACACAGAGTCAATTTTGGGCCATGGATTTTTTTTAAATGTTCAGAACTGCTTCTTCTGAGTGCAAAGGTAAAAAGTGTCACGTAGTTTTGCAATATATGACGTTACTTGGCCGCAGCCGTTTGTCGAATGTATTAGACATTGGGACTCTAGGGGGACTTTTTTGGGCAACAGAGAATAGGGCGTGGTTGAGGCCAGTGACCGAAAAAAGACCTCTCGCACCGGTAATACAATTACTACGGGTCGCGTAAATTCCAGCCGCACGGGCCTATCCATTACAAAAATATCGTATATGGCGATATCAGGAATTTGGCATATGTGGCTAGGTGAGGCAGGTGCCCGTATGTGGCCGTATTTGCCCAAATCTTAATAGAGGCACATGTGGCAATAAAAGACGAACACCAACATTACCAGGTATGGCCCTGATACGTAATGGGCAAATAGGGCTACGTACGCACAAGCGCCACATATACCTAGATATGCATATATGGCCAATATACATATATGCCTTTATATGGCACGTGTCCGTATTTGCCCAATACGCGTCAGAGTATTGCATGGCATTCCTCGAGTTGGTCTTTTATTGCCATCTACGTTTCTATCACGATTTGGGTAAATACGCCCACATACGGGCATGTGCCATACATAGCCACATATGACTAATTATGATATCGCCATATATGACATTTTCCTAAGGGAGCTATTACCTACAGCAGCGAACTGCAGCGAAAAACGTATTACTCTATGCATAGCGCCAAGAGAGCTCACGAGCGTACTGCCATGTTTTTGTTGTCATTGAGTCCCAATCTCCATTATATTGGACATTATCAAATACGTAACGCAAGGAAAAAAAAGACTACCGCATTTTTTCCTCAAATATGAATTCCTTTGTGTGTTTCAACCTCTTACGAACACAAATCAATGCTGAAATACGCTTTAAGACATCCAAGAATCAATAGAAATCCAGGTACTTCTTAGGCGGCGGCCGTAAAAGTGCATCGTGCTCAATCCCACCATTTTGAATGCTGCTGGGAGGCGGGAAACACACCGACTTTGACCATATTCACTGGATGGCAGCACGAGTCCAACAGGCAGCCGAGAATGCTTTTCGGGAGGAGGCAAGCGCTTTGGAAGCAGTAGTGCACTGTGTTACAGTGTCCAATATACTGGACAGATTTCCCATTGCCGCGTCTCAGGAGGATAATCCAAGGACTATAATTTGCAACGAAAGATCTATAGTAGGACATGTACAGGTTAAACAAAACACTCGCACTTATGGCATGAAGAGAGGATACCATTATGAAATAGTCCATGGAAAGAGGGAGAATTTATAGGTGTCTTCCAGCATAGACAGGTGTTCGTGTATGAGAATGATCTCGGTGTGTGCACCTTGCACATAGAAGGCCTGCATATAGTAAAGGGTCAAGTGGAAATTTGCATTTAATATTATTATGTAACATACCTAAATGGTGTTTCCATCTTCTCACTTAAATTGAGGGAACACTCTTA
>JABSTT010000426.1:0-12453 GCA_013339685.2 Hyalomma asiaticum | reverse complement strand
TCAGATATGAAAAATATACCTTGAAATATGTTATATGTCACAGTCACATTCAGGTCTTTGAATTTCGGTGAAAAATTGAAAAACACGTTGGCCTCCATCTTCTTTCTAAAACTTACCCTACAATGACTAAAAGTTAATCAACAACGGCATGGTTGTGCCAATGCGGGGGATAACGCTTAAACTGAAAGATGTCTTATCAGCAGCGCACCCAGGATCTCTGCCAGCGGGGGTTCATTCTTCACGAAAGCGCCGGCATGCGAATTACACAGTTGTTGCGTGTGTAAAAAAGTAAATAAAATGCCAAATAATAGTAACATCAATGACGATGATTATTTTATTATTTTTTTGGCGTTTTGCAAAGAAATTAGCACCACAATCTTATATTGACATAGGAGCAGTTTACGGAGTGGCAGTGGGGTTAGGTCGGCCTCAGGGGGGGGGGGGTTACAACCCCCTAACCCCGCCCCGTCGGTGTGCCACTGCGTCTTATGAAACGACGTCCACGGTGGCAGAACTCACAGCTCTGTGTCATGCACTAGAATTCATTAGCACTGAGAGGCCGAGAAAATGGGCTGTGTTTTCAACTCGAAGGCGGCGTTACTGTGCATACGGTCATTTCTTAGGTGCGGATGCCACAAGCAGCTGATGTACGATATAACTGTGTTTCACCACCACCTCAGAAAAAATGTCCACGAGATTGACTTTCAGTGGGTGCCCAGACACTGTGGAATCAGTGGAAACGACTCCGCAGAAAGCACAGCTCGCACTTTGCATCAAGAAGTGAACATTGCTTCGATTCTGCTCTAAGGACAGATGCTGCAATGGAGCTTCGGCACCTGGCAAGCAGTCTCTCGCTGGCTGAGTGGAACTCGCCAAACATCAGACGAACGCGACTGTACCAACAAAATCCTTTCTCTCCGCCCTTCATCAGGACTTCCTCGACATGATACCTCGCTTCTTTGTTAATTAGCATGATGTTAATTGTTGTTAATGGTGCCTCACTTCCTTGTTAATTACCTTTGGGCGCAAAGGCTTGGTGCAGGCATTTGCGGTAATTTTATGCTCACATTTTCACCATAGACAATCGTGTATCACCGCCATAATTTTATAGCATCTACCTTTTTATGCTTCTTTACAGCGGTTCAATCTTAGGCCACTTTACAGCCCCGTAACGCCATACCATCGAATGCTTTTAGCTCGCTTGTCATACGTGATCATTGAAATGGCGCTGTTTAGCCAAGACTGGCCCTTGCGCCATTAAAACCCACTCATCATCATCCTTGTTAATATGTTATATGCCTTCACAAAGGCATACAACACATTAATTGGAGCCACTGACGGTGCAGCATGTGAGGTATGCGACGCCGAAGAGACCCTTGACCATTTGCTCTGCCACTGGCCACAATTTGACGCGGAAAGGAAAACCCTTGTTCATACACTACTACAATTCAACGATCGGCCACTTTCCATGCAGACGCTTCTTGAACACCGCTCTCAACGCTCGTCGGCCCACAAGGCAGTGAAAGCACTATTGCGCTTCTTGAAGACGGTGGGTTTGAGCGAATGCCTTTGACTGATGGAGCCATCCTACAATGTCTTTCTTTGTTCCCCTTCCTCCTCTCTCTGTCCCATCTTTCTATTCCCCTTTTCCATTCCCCCAGTGAAGGCCAACCGGATGCCTTTCTGGTTAACCTCTCTGCTTTTCTTTATTTCCCTTTCCCTTCCGTCCTTCCTAACCTAACAGTCCTCACAGGAACACTCTAAACTTGAGAAATATAGTGTTCTGAGTGATCTGGTAAAGAGTCATAATTGAAAAATTTTGTTTAGGTTCTTGGTTGTTTTGTGTGTTCTAAGCAGTGCACACTGTCGCTTCTTTGTATGCCTTGTGTAGGTGACTTGAATTGGCAGAGGATCGAGAACTTTCCTTTTGCCGCCCCCGAGCAAAGTAGATAGTTGGCCAAAGTGACAAGCATCACCAACAAAAGTGCCACAGGTGCTTTCCAAAGTTCCCAACGCCGCTTACGATTTCAATACTTGTGTGCTTGAACTTGGCATGCCTACTTTCGTGCAGCTGACGGTGTCTAATGTAGAGAGCACCCACAATCTGTCATTGCAAACTGCAGAAAATCATTCTGCTGGTTTATGCAGATGAGATACAAATCTTCAATTCCTTTGTCTCTAAATGAAGTGAACGATTACTCCTAGCTATGTACTGCCTCTTGCAAAACATGCGCGTGAAGTACAGGCCCCAGCTTCACAGCATATATATGGTTTTCTTCGTTTGTGAAGCTTACATCAGTAAATGTGGCTCAAAAGGACAGACAGCTGAGCGAGTTGGTAAGGATCCATAATGAAAAGAACAGGTGTGCAAAACACAGACATGAGGGGAGAGAAGTGGACAACACCAACGCTGGCTATCAATTGAAGCACAGCACAAAAGCAAAAAAGAAAGAAGACAAACAACTTATCTGTGCATGCTCAGGAATGGTAGCGCCACCTGTCAAATGGTTACACGTGCCGGCCTACACGAGAAACAACTGTTAAGGCATTCCATCACTTCTCTGTTTAAGCTAATCGACGGTTGACTCACGCACACTTTCACTAATACTAATATGCCAGGTCTTAACCACTAAACGCGTCTCTTCATTCTTATGCCTGTACATCGTGCGTTCGTCTAACTTGGGTGTGCAGTTACAGTCCTGGCAAAGCAATGATAGATTAGACGGCGTTCCACCTGACAGCGACCTTTATGTTCAATTAATCTCTGATTAATGCAACATGCTGTTCAACCTACATAAAACCATCCGCAGCTGAATGTAATCTTATAAATGACACCCATGTGACAGTAAAGTTATTGTTGGCAGCGTCCTTAACCGGACAAATATCTCTTTGTTTTTTTCCTTGCAGCAACTAATTTTTTCTGTGCATGGCAGCACAAATCTTTCCTAACTTATTGGGAGCCATAAACACAATGTTAACCTCAAATCTACTTCCCACTTTCTTAAGACTGTGGAACACTGCATGGATATATGGAATACTCATGACTCTTTTCCTGCTATTACTACTTTCTGCTATGGCACGCATTCCGGTCAAAACCAACTTCTTTGGGCGTTCAGCTACAGCGGCTACAGCTAAGCTAGGGCAACCAGCTTCCAAGAGATGCTTGACCTGCGCATTAAAGCTTTTGTTCAATTGGTGCGCACATGATTTTGTTAAGCATGACTTTAGACATGACATGGCTATTCTGTTTTTTCTTACTTTCGAACGCTTGGAGTGAAAGTTCAACAACAGCTTAGAAGCTGCACGGGAGCACACGTGGTCTTTCTCAAATGTCAGAGATATCTAGAAATTGTATTAAGTTTCCCTGAGACAGTTCTTTTGTAGATCTTATGCCATCTCCATTACCTTTAAATTGTATGCTAAATGGGGGACGACAGATTCAAAATCATCCTCACTGCAAGAAACCAAGTAATCATCAGCATAACAACATACCCTAATGAAGCGCTCACCTAAGGCCTCCTTTAAGCTGCTATCAAACTTGCTCAAGCAACGATCATTAAGAATAGGGGGCAACCTTTAGACCTATACAAATCCCCGATTTCTGCAGAAATATGGCTTCACTAAAATGTTCAGCTGAGCAAGTTGTTTATACTTCAAAGAATAAAGTTTATTTATTTATTTATTTATTTGACAATACAGCTAACTCCTATTGGAGTCGTTGCAGAGTGGGGTTACAATGATGAGTAAAACGTAGAAGTTTTTCAGGGAAAACAGTAGCATAAAATGAAGACAATATAAAGTAAAAAACAAACAACTCGCTAAGCAAAACAGTAGTACAAAGTACATAATGACAAGATGAAGCAAAGACAGCTCTCTCAAGCAAAAATGTAAGGCAAAAGGCATAAAATACAAAGGCAGGAACTTTACACAGTCAGTTAACTGGCAAGCAATGAGTCAAACATTTCTATGCTGTCAGTTTCAACGGTGGGCGCATCGAGGGCATTCCACTCAACGATCGTTCGCGGAAAGAAAGAATACTTAAAAACATTATTAGCCGACTGATATGGGACGATTGAAAGACTATGTCGCCTTCTAGTATCATAACCTGTGGAAAAATGCACATAATTGGATATACTGCCGTTGAGGTGTCCTTTAACTATTTTAAACATAAAGCGTAATCGTGCGATTTTATTCCTCTCGGAGGTGTGCTTTAGACTAGCTTTCGCTACCAAACCCGAGACAGAGACCCTATCGTAGCGATTAAAAATAAATCTTACGGCTTTGTTTTGTACCCTTTCTAACTTATCGATATTAATACGAGTAAAGGGGTCCCAAACAATATTAGCGTACTCAAGAATTGGTAAGACGAGTGTTTTGAATGCTGTAAGCTTTGTGTCATACGAAGAATGGCGAAGGGAGCGTTTTAAGTAATGCAGTTTAGCCATTGCTTTGTTAGTGATCTCTGTTATGTGATCATTCCAGCGCAGGTCGCTGCGAATGTGAAGCCCAAGGTACTTATAGCGCTCGACGCGAGATAGGATGTTACCATCAATTGCATAGTCAAATGAGCTTATATGTGTTCTATTTGTTACAGACATGACAACACTTTTCTTGAGATTTACTGACATTTGCCATGTCTTGCACCATTGAAAGAGTTCATGAAGTTCCTTGTTCAGTTGCAGTTGATCATTAACAGAGTTATTAACGGAGTATATTACGCAATCATCCGCATACAATCTTATTTTTACATTACGTGCGTCCGCGATGTCATTGATGTAGAGTGAAAATAATAATGGTCCTAACACCGAGCCTTGTGGTACTCCTGAAGAAACCGGAAGCATGCTAGAAGTGGCTTGATTAAACGTGACACACTGTTTTCTGGAAGTTAAATAAGACTCTATCCAGTTACAAATCATACTATTCTTTAAGATGTGTGAGAGTTTAAGTAGTAGTTTTGGGTGCGACAGTTTATCGAACGCCTTGGTGAAATCTAGGAAAATAGCGTCGATTTGAGTACGATTGTTGATCGCCGAAGCAAAGTCATGAATTACCTCAACTAGCTGTGTAACAGTGGAGAACCCATGCCTGAAACCATGTTGTGCCGGTGATAAAACTGAGTTGGCCTCCAAGAATTTCGTAACATGCTTTTATATTATGTGCTCCAGTAGTTTGCAGCATGTGCAAGTGAGGGCTATCGGTCTGTAGTTGGTTATCAGGTGTTTGTCGCCTTGCTTATGTAGAGGTTTAATTATCGATGCCTTCCAGTCATCAGGTAAAGTACCACCAGACAGGGATGAGTTATAAATTAATGTAAGGTACTTGGCGCACCAGAGCGCGTACCGCTTTAAAAATGCGTTGGGTATTTCATCTGGACCAGGACTTTTCTTTTCACTCAGGTCTAAGAGTAAATTAAGTACCCCAGATTCGAATACTGGAGTACCCCAGATTCTATTATTCCTCCTCCTCCAATAAAAACAGCTGTTTGCAAACTAGACAGAGATGCAGTAAGGACCTAAGCAAGTGTAAACTTTCAACTGACTTGATTTTTTGTCGCTGTCAATACATACACGCACTCCCTTATCTTCAAATAATGCTAATCTCATTGTCATGGTCAGCAGATCACATCAAGCCGCACAAGAGCCTCATTTCACTATGCAATAAAGAAATTGACGTGTCACACAATCATCCCCTCTTAATGGGATATAAAATAAAAAGCTATCAGTTCATCGGCAGTGGTATCACAGCTTTTGCCCCAAACCTTCGTGCCTTGGACATTTGGAGCACACATCCAATGAACAAAGTAGTTAAAGATTGTGCTCATCCATGTCTCCACAGCATCCTTCTCTAGTTTGTGCATACCCATTTCCACTGGGAACCCATTTCCCAGTGGAAATGGGTTCCCAGTGGATACCCAAGTGCATACCCATTTCCAAAGGGGAAAGGACAAGGGCTTGTTTTTATTGTTAGACACAACCTCCTGAAGCTAACAGACAAAGAGGCCTAGGAAGGCATAGGGGAAGCTATTTGTAGCTTTTAGCTGTAGTGTAGCAGTTGTGACATAAATGGAAAGGCATTAAAGTGGACGAAAAAACAGCAGCCATCAGTGAGGACTGAAGCTCCAACCCTTGTAGAACACGTCCGATGCTCTACCAACTGAGCTACAGCGGCGGTCGTTCCAACCTCCCCTTTATTGAGTATTTCTGTACATTTCTGAAGAACATGGGTTGACATTCACTGTTTGGAAAAGCCACAAAGCACTTGAAAGGGCTTCTGTTTAGCTTCCGTTATGACAATCCCTCTATGAATCATCCTGAAGAGCTTTCATGCTGCTTCTCTAGTGAAAGAGTATGCCAGTACTGCACGGTGTCAGCACAACCAGCAAACTTGACGGGCGAGGTAATGTGCCAGGCATGTCTTCAAGAAATTTCTGTTAACAGCCTTGTGAACAGGCATGTTTATGGAGTAAATTTGAGGTATCTGCCCTCGTTCAAGTGCCATACTTCTAGGTAACATGTCAGCAACTGCAGATATATGACATGAAATTCTGGAAAACAGAGCTTAATGCGACTTATGCCACATACCTGTCACTTTTGTCCAGTGGCTGAGTTTATAGGCAAGGTATCAAGTAAATATCCTCATTCCAGTATGACCCCTGTGGCTCCAGAAACAACTGAGTGCAGATGAGCATGTCATTTATGATGAGCAATGCCAAACTTCAAGGGCACAGCATCAATAAAATGGTGCTTGTTATGATTTTTACCTTAATTTCTAGGAGGTAAAATTCCTGAAAACAATGATGACTGGGACACACTACTACAGTTGAACCCCTTCATAATGGACATGCACCAGGGAGCAGTTTCTGTCTCTTATGTGAGGAGTCTCTCATAAGCAGGGTGCCATGCTTTCATTTTCTGATCAACCTTTATATCGATATAGGCACACAACGACCATGAAAGAAGTCTATGGCCTGTTGTAAATGGTACCATTTGCCTCGATGTTAAATGATTTGCTTGGTAGACTGTGTCAATCAGAATAGTAATCATTACTTGGTTACTATTTCCTTGTTTCCACAACAAATAACTGCTCATAGCAGCACACAGCGCTGCATTTAGAGTTTAAATACCTGTTAGGAAGACGGCTGAACAAAATTTAAGGTTATTTTGTTTTTTATGATACCGAGCAGTGTGTATGTTACAAATGAGGTACACCTAATGAGAGAGATGAGGCAGCCAACTATGCGAATAATATTTTATATCCAAATGTCTCTTACATCAGTGTCGCTTTTACAAGGGTCAAAGCGTAAGCAGCAGTGGTGAATAGAAAGTCTTCGCTCCTCAAATTCCTTCCAGTCAGCTTGACTACTTGGTAGTACTCGTACAGATATTTATAAGAAAATTTTCTAAAACATGCACTAGTGTAGTCATTATAAAATTTAATCCTATAGTTCATTAGTAATAATAAAATTAGACCTATAGTTCATTATGTAAGTTTCACTCTTAAAGTAGGGCCATTGAAACATTTGGTCAATTCGATGTAAAGCCATAGAACAGTACTTTCGAAAACCTGCAATGGCACGCTTGCAATGCACCACCAGTTTAAGATGAGTTATCAACTGCGCACCTTTCTGCTTCTGAAAGTTCTTATAGAGGACAAAGTAACCCCATTGTCTAGAGTGCACAACCACAGTGTAAAAAGAGGCCCTGCCAAATATGTCTTTTAAAGTGGAGCACACAACACAGCTCTTACAGGTGCATTGCTGTCCTTGTTGGGAAAAATATGGATTCTGAAGGGTTCCATGAAATTGAAACTCTTTCTCATGAATGGAAGGATTCATATTTTAGCCAGCAGTCTAATAGTACACGACTTTTTATTGCACAGTTACGTTACAGTATTAAAAGGTGTCAGGTTTTAATGCATGCTCCTGCAGATAAATACATATACATGATGACAGCAGCATTGTTTCCAAATGGTAGATCATGTGAGAAGAGGGTTTCACTGTAATATCATGATATCATTTCAACAATGAATTTGTTCAACAATATCTTGTAGTAGTTTACTATGAAAAAGAAGGAATGTGCTGTACGCAGTTTATGCTAATTGTCATTTAATGATCCTGTCAATACTTCATTTGATACTTATACTATTATGACATTGCAAATGGCCGTGTGCCAGATGTTGAAACTACAGTGCTGTGTAGCATGTTGTACAGTTAATTACATTGTATTGTTCCCTTTTTCTTGTGTGTGTGTAACAAAATACTTGTCGTGTCATACCTTAATTCTTGCATAAATTAGGTGCATCTGCATCTGTGCTCTGTTATTTTGACTGCATCGCCTCACCCTTTTTTTCTTCTGTGTGTGCATAACACAATTTTTATTGTGTCATACCATCCTACATATATAACCAGGCTGTGCTCTACATAACCAGGCTGTGCTCTATTATTTGGACTGCAACCTCTCATGATTGAGTAAGCTTGAAATGCAGTAAGCCTACAGTCTGAGCTTTATTAATTAATTCGTTAAGCTTGGAAAGGCGCTACCAGGCTAGTAGCTAGAGGGGGTGCCCTAGGGGCCAAGGCGCCTGCCGAAATTTCGGTTCGGGGTTGTGTTGACAACATAGTGTATTGCTAATAACAAAATTTAAGTGCATTAATAACATTGCATTTAAAAGTATCTTATTAGACATACTGATATTTTTACTGAAACCTTATAATAATAATAATAATAAGAAGAAGAAGAAGAAGAAGGTTTTTTCTCAAATAGTCAAGGCCTTCAGCAGGTGGGCACCTTTCAAAGGAAATTCCTGCCTATGGGCTTGAAGCTATGTATTGCTACTGGTTCACTGAACAAAAACTAAAAATACCGTTTACAATGCAGAAGCTTGGTCTTCCTCAATTACGGGTGGAGCTGAAACCATACATGCTTAAAATGAATGCACCACAGTCAGGCTCAGCCCCGAAATACATCTTCAATATCACGTACACTGGAATGAGCATCTACCATTGCCAGACTCAGTTGAGCTATTTTGAACTAGACATGTGTTGCTATGTGGAGCATACTAAGACAAGACCAAGGGTATCAAATACCCCTCAAACTTGTAGACTTACTCGTTCCAACTTGCACTGGTTGAACTTGGGTTCAGAAAGAGTACCTCATTGGAGACTCAATCTTGAGAAAAAATAACTGCTAGTATCTTTATGTTATTCTTTCAGTGTTGTCACAGCGTCCATAAATACATTCTTCCAAAGTTTCTTTGTACCTTAATTATTGCCCTTTCTTTTTTAGCCTTGCTTGTGCTACAGTGTATTGCAAACAATGTAAGAACTACAAATGATAAATGCTTCCAGCATTGTCAACCATTATAATGGTCTGTAACTGCACCAAATTCTATGCTGCTTGGGCAATTATTCAAGGCACATTGATTGACTTTTTCTCTACAAAGATCTCAAATGCTTATCTAGCAGGTCTACTGGTAGGTCTTGACGAACAGTGCATGGCTATAGACACCAATAAAATCTCAAGTAGAAGTCTTTACATGTGCACTCCAACCCTACTACAAATGGGTGCCTATGTGTGTACTTATTCACCATAAAGCTCTTACTGCATTGTGAAGACAAAGAACTTAACTTTGGCCCTACAAATACTAAGAGAAATAGTGGATGCCATTGCTAAGTTTCTGAGTGAAACTGAGTTAACTGACTGCAGTCACAGTGAAGTCAGGCATTGAAACTCTTGGTGACAGAGAAAAAAGGAGACCTTAGCACAAACTGTTGTTGGCCGAACAGTGAGATATTCTGTGTTGTTAATCATTTCACAGCCCTGCAATTCTCAGTGATGAACCATTGTAATTGATGAAGCTGTCAGCATGGAAGACCAGAAACACAGTTCCTGAATAAATGATTTAGAAGACAGAACATATTGCTCTTTGAAATATTAGATGGCCTAAATGAAACATGGGTTCATTTGGAAGGCATTGTTCATAATGCCTTCCAGAAACACAAACAGTTCCTGAATTAATGATTTAGACGAGAGAACATATTGCTCTTTGAAATATTACACAGCCTATATAAAACATGTGTTCATTTGGATGGCATTGTTCATAATGTCTTCTCTAGTCACCTTAGAATACACATTTCTGACCAGGAAGTTTCTCAAACGCACAGTTTAGGATTGCTCATGGGCAAAAGAGACTTGACCAGTTATGATCAAATATCGACAATCTAAATGCAGGTGTCTTGGCAGAGAAACATAGTATATAAGCTTGAGAGGACTGCACAAACAGCTAGCGGGTATTTTGCAGAGCTATAAAAAACTTGAGGAGGAGAATAAAAGTATTTGCAAGGACAACTGGGAAGGCATACTCACTTTAAATGTATGAACTTTAATAAAAAGCCTACATTTATTGTCCAGTGATCAACCAACAAGTTGTTTATGTGCAAAGCTGAATTACCGTGAACAGCCAATATGCAGATTAGCATGATCACTGTATCTGCGCAGGCTGGGCAATATCACAGCTATGTCTCTCTGCATTGTTAGCAAGAAATTCCCCTTTTGTTTTTCTTTCCACATAATACACTTATGTCTTCTGCTATTCATTCCTTTTCCAGTGATTCTGTTAGCTTCATGGAGACTCAGTTTCCTGCAAATGTTACAACTGAAGAATTTTTATCGTAACCATAGTTACCAATCTAGTAATGGCGCTGGTAGTAGCTTATGCTCTTGCTTCTCATCTTGTTCCATTTGTGTCCTCACTTGAGTGGGTGTGCATACGTGGTTCTATTATTAGCAGCATGTTTAGGTGCTAAGGAAAGAACCCATGGCCCTGACAAAGACATATCCACTTGTTGAAACATTGGCTGTAACGACATTCCCTGTTCAATTATATTTTTTAATCAATATGAACCTTCATTGTCCCTTAAACTTCTCTTGTTCTTTGTAATTATTTTTCATTTATTTGTCAAAAATTTTTTCATCACTTCTCTCTGATCATCTGGCTTGTTGTGGCTGAGGCCATAACATAATAAAAAAGTTACAGAGGGAAAGCTCATAATGCTGTCAACCTTGATTGTCTTGCTTCCCTCGTCAGACACAGGCTCGCATCAAGCATAATTGCATAACACAAACATTTTGGTCAATCTGGTGACTCTTCCAGTACTCCTATAGACCTTTACCACTGGAGCCCTCCTGGGCAGTTCCATGAAGTGCCGCTAGCAACGTCTAGCGGAGGCACCATCTTAGGCTGTTTGCTTTTCGGACTTTTCCTCCAGGCACGTGCATTTCTTGTGTGTGTGTGTCAGCAACATCTTGGTTTCGCACTTTGTATACATTGTGGAACCCTTATGTAAGTTCATTTGTGAGTGCGTGGGACTTGGTTTATTGGCAGGACAGTTGCAAATGGCATTGTTCTGCATGCTTTTGCATGGCGGAGTCAGAACCAGCGGGGCTGGCTGGTAGCAGTAAAACGGGAAAACTGCAGACCATGTCTCCTCTATTTAGTTTGAGCTTACTGTTTTAAGATGACTCACCTCATAATAGGAATACTGTTGATTTTCTTAACAATGGTCCCACTCACTAAGAAGGAAGCCTTAATGCAATTAAAGTTAGCTGAAATGAGGAGAGTTCAAAGTTATGGTAACCCGCAGGGGCGTCTGCTTCTGCAGGCGTTTGGTGTGTGGCGACACCACGGACCCGAGCCAACGGGGGGGTTCCGACCCCCTCCCACGTGTCGCCGTGCGTGGCTTAGCCGTGTCCGGGGAAAAGGGGATCCTGGGGGTTGAGCCGACGCCGGGTGATTGGACCTTTAAGGCCCCCCGGAAGAGGCAACACACCCCTTTGGCCCCGGCTTCACGTAGACGGCACCCCCGGACTGACCCACCCGGGGGAAATCGGCAGTCGCCTTTTCCTGTCTCTCTCCTCTCACATCTTCGCCTTTTATTCCTACTTTGCATCTTTCCTGTCTTCTCCTCTCTTCCTTTTACTTCCATTTTTCCTGGCGGCAAGGGTTAACCTTGAGTGGTTATCCTACCTTGGGTCAACCATATACGGTTATAGCGGCCATGTACAGCTGGCGTTCACGTTTCCTTTGAGTCTCGCGGCGTCCCCTTGTTGGGCTCCGTGGTGGGCGGCTGGCATGGCTGCTGAACACACAACACAACTTATGGGATCCCCTACCCCTCACCGAACTGATCGCCCCTCAAAGAGGTAGCGCACCGATGTCATTTTTGAACTCCTCCCGGCAAAGAAAGAGAACTTTCCGAAGTACCACGTAATTCACAGTAACAGTACCGAAAAGAAAGCCAGAAATATATCTCCGTTCCTTGTATCGAAGTGTCTAATCGAAACACTAGGTGCCGGCTACAAAGCCACCAAGACAGCCAGTGGTGATCTCCTGCTAGAACTGAAAGACCATCTGCAGTACACGAGGCTAAGCAACCTGAAGGCATTTGGTGATCAG
>JABSTT010000425.1:0-12254 GCA_013339685.2 Hyalomma asiaticum | reverse complement strand
TCCGGCCGAACGGCCGTACCCCTGCTAGTGAAAACCGCCAGCTTGCGCGCCACAGATTCTCCACTTACATGTGCGAAAAGAAGAGGAATACACTTTCAGCGACACAGTAAGCTGTTGTGATCGTCGACGGCTAGCTTCCGAAGGCTGACTGGATATAACTTATACTCAAGAGAAAGGCTTCGCTACGCTTTCGGCACCGGGCCTTATGACGGCCATGAGCGCGTGGGCGGTGAAAGTACAGCGACTGCTATCCGTCCTGTTCGCAAGTCTGGTAAGCATATCGACATTGCCTTTTTTTCAGTTACCAGTTTATTTATGATCCAGTGAAAAGAACTGCTATGTGCCCGTTTTGCCTTTCTGTACACTCTGTATGACATGTTTGCCAAGCCTGGGGGTACGGACCCTGCCAAGCCTGATCTACGGCTTTTTGTCTATACCCACCAAGCTTCATTGAGTGATTTTGAAGTAGAAAATAAATGCTGATTGATTGATTGATTGATTGATTGATTGATAGTACCCTAGACACTGCTGATGGCAGAGACCTATACTTCATTTTTCCGCAGAATAACCAGGAACGAGCAGTACATATCTTGTGGTCGCCAGCGGTTGCTCGCCGTACAGACGTGCCCGACAGACTCGAAAGGCTCGTCGGAATGAAGCGAGTGGTAGCAGAGCACCCGGATGCTGCTTTTCTTCGCTGGCATTTATGAAAATCAGCCGCAATTGTGTTCGTACGTGCTTGCCCAGATGCATTTTACATCTTCGCGAACCAGCAGTGCGAACGCGCGTTTGGCGTGTAAAACAGAATGCGAGCTGATGATTGAAATGCGTTAATCTAAAGTTTGCGCTCTATCCGTTTACTCTGTCTGTTCCTTCCTGTGTTCGTTCGTCGAATGCGCAACGATACCCAAGAGATATTCTGCACGTTTAGATTAACAGATCAGTGTGGCGAACGGCTACCTATGAGCCAACCCTAAATATACACCTGTTCTATGCATACACGATACCCAACAGATATTCTGCACGTTTAGATTAACAGATCAGTGTGGCGAACGGCTACCTATGAGCCAACCCTAAATATACACCTGTTCTATGCATACTTTTTCCTTACACTGGCGCTACATAGCGCGTCAAGTATAAGGGTTACATATACCGGATTTCAGAGTAAGACTGTGTGTCAAGAGTGTGCTGTGGGTTGTGTGCTTTCCTATGGTTGTGTGGTTAGCGTGTATGTGCGTTGTGTCATGTCAATTTGCATGTTCTATGTTCAGTCTTATGTAAATAAATGCCTGCTGATTGTAGCATGGTCCAAAACGGAGTGTTTGCTTTTTCTTTACTCTGTTACTCCCCCTGGGAGTACTAGCATCCTATTTGGTGGGGTAGTAAAGCACTATATAAAAGTGTTAGAATGCCCTTCGGAGGCGTCCTACTACTCGGTTTCGGGGATAGTACACGTACCTCGTCAGGTGGAGTTCTAAAGTCATGCCTCAGGGGAGTTCTTTTATTCTGCATAAAATGGGGTTGATCTACTCTGAAAAAGGGAGTTAAATATGGGACAGGAAAGTACCCCCCAATGGGAGTGCCCAGTGCTCTCATTGTTTTTAGAGTGTACTCGACTTAAATGCAAGCACATTAATCAAGCAGTTAGTCCTTTGAGCTTCCCCTCTGAGCTTTCATCAAATAAACAAGTTGCATCTTCTTCTGTCATTCTAAATTCAGTACTTCAAAATAAGGGCATAGAGAGGGAGGGATAGCCAGAAAGGCGTGTGGTTCGGCTATTCTGCTATGCCATTTCCACCCCTTGGTTGCACTAGAAAGCGTGACATTAAACTTGCATGCCACATTCAAATGCCCATGTTTGCGCTGTTGAGTTAAACCGACAGGTACTGCATTTGTCCGCTTTATATGTAGCTTTCAAAAGTGTACAACTTGTTTTCATTCTTAGGGCATTCGCTGTATGTACGGCATATACACTCAGTCCTTATATCCTGCCCAAAGAGTCAACACAAACAGCATCAGTCGCGCGCCCCAAGGCCTAGCTTCCTCTGCCAAATACTGACGCACGAAGCTGCCGTTCGCGTAGAAGCGGATTTCAGGAGCAAATTAAAAGATAAAATGCTCTGATTTGAATACTTTCGACTGTGCTAGAACTATTATTATTATTATTATATTTGACGTAAACATATACGCAGAATGATATGAAGGAAACAGAAAGATCAGGCTGACAACTTCCACTGACAAGGGGCCCAACGCCCGCTTACTCTTTTGCGAGAAAGGAATAGATGGGGAAAAGGAAGACATAAAGGAAAGAATATAGAGAGTACAAGCAGACTTATCGAGTGGCATAGTACAAGCAAACGTTGAATTAGAATGCCGTGTCGTTTGCGGTGCAGGGCTACATTAGTGCGAGTGCGAGCCCACACAACAGTATCTGCGGCAAAAGAACGGATAATTTTCGCACTGACAATATGCGCCGGCAGGTCTGGACCCAGTGGAGTGCAAACACTGCACTTATGCGGGCGACTCGCGGCAGTATCCTTCTTAAACAGTTCCTCTGACTCTTTTTCAAGTTTTGGCGACAACAGCATTGAGTTTTGGGCGCATTCATGCAGATTATATATATATATATATATATATATATATATATATATATATATATATATATTATGCGACCTCGGTTTGGATGACGTTTATTCTCCTCAGTAGACTGGCAGGTCACCCGATGATGAAGCGCTGGGTACAAACACGACGATGATGATCACACCAGCGATGAAGATGCGCAGAACGCATGGTGATGATGGTAAAATACAGATGATGATGACGCGCTTAATAAACGCCCACCCTATTTCCACCCCACATGGAAGCGGCCATCCTGGACGCGATTCAATACATTGATGAACGCCGCGTGAAGAGTTTCATGCGAGACACATGCACAACCTCCGTGTTGCGGCAACGGCCGTCTGTTGGGGCGTCAAGGGGAGTGACGCAGTAATTTACACGTGAAGTCTGCTCGATGACTGTGTACGGTCCGATGAACCGTGGCTAAAATTTGGCGCACAGACCACGAGTACGACGAGGAGTCAGGAAAAGTACTTCATCACCAGGGCGGAAAGAAACGAGGCGGTGCCATTAATCGTAAACAGCTTTTCGGTCGTGCTGCATGGCTTCTGTGTCGAAGCGCGCACGCTTGCGACACTGGGCGAGTCGTGAAATGTACTCTTCAGACGAGGAAGGAGATGAACTAGCTTTAGAGCCGAAGAACGAGACGTCCAAAGTGAAGGTGGGGGAGCGCCGATATACGAGGTAAAACGGGGAGTAGCGAGTTATTCGCTGCACGGCCGTGTTATAGGCAAAGGTGACGAATGGCAAAACGACATCCCAATTTCGATGGTCTGGTTGAATGTAGACGGCGATCATGTCTGCTAATGTGCGATGAAAGCGCTCGGTCAAGCCGTTAGTCTGAGGGTGGTAGCTTGAGGATGTCTTGCGGGTAGTGCCGGAGGCTCGGAGAACTTCGTTGAGGACTTGGGAGATGAATGCCTTTCCACGGTCACTCAGCAGTACACGAGGAGCACCATGAGGAAGAATGATGGACTGCAGGACGAAGTTAGCAACCTCTGAAGCAGAGCCACTAAACACTGAAGCTGTCCCAGCGTAGAGCGTCAGGTGGTCGAAGGCAGTCACGACCCACCGATTGCCAGAAGCAGTGATCGGAAGGGGCCCGTAGAGGTCAATACCGACAACCTCGAATGGTGCTGTGGGGCACGGAAGTGGTTGCAATGGGCCAGCTGGAGCAGACGCGGGGAGTTTCCGACGCTGGCAGGCAAAGCAGGAACCGGCGTATCTCGCCACGCTTGATGAAAGCCAGGCCAATAATATCGCCTCCGAATTCGGTCATAGGTTTTGTGAAACCCAAGATGACCAACTGTCAAGTCATCGTGAAAGGCGTTGAGGACAGCAACACGAAGAGATCGTGGGAGAACTGGTACCCAGCGTTGTCCGTCAGCGTGGTAAACGCGGCGAAACAACACTCCGTCGTCCAAGCTAAAGTGCGCTAGTGGCGGCGGAGGCGCGCGTTAGGTGGAGAAGCCCCAGGTAGAAGTTCTATGAAACGTCGACAGTACGGGTCAACCATCTGACGAGATGCGAACGTCTGCTCGTCGTCCGAAGGCACTTGGTGTATGGAGGCTAGCGACGAAGCGGTACCAGGGTCGTTCAAAGAGGCAACGCGCGAAGCGGTTGCGAAAAATCGAGCGGAGCTTGGTGAAGATTTGTGCGGCCGTCTTGAGTCCAAACGGCATAAACATGAATTGAAATAATCCTCTGGTGCATGAGAAAGCAGTCTTCTCTTTCGATTCCTCATTCAGGGGTATCTGCCAATACCCTTTCATTAGATCGAGCTTCGAAAAATGCTTTTCGCTCGCAACCCTCGCAAAAACTGCATCAACCCGTGGTATTGGCTCCTAGTCATCCACGAGCACCTTGTTTAGTCGCCGAAAATCGACACATACTTGGTTGGTTCCGTCCGCCTTTTTTACCACCACTAAAGGCGAGTTGTGTGCAGATGTGGAGCGCTCGATCACACCCAGCTCTAACATCTGTCCAATCTCATTTTCTATGTCCTTTTGTACCGCTAGTGGAAGAGGGTACTGTTTCACATTGACAGGCTTGTTCGTCGTTAATCGAATGTTACACTTGAGCACCGTCGTCTTGCCCGGGAGGTCTGAAAAGATCTCATCAAATTCCTTGAACACTCCATCTACTTCCTCCTTTTGTGTGTCATTTTGAGTGGTACTCACCAACACTTTTTCTCGTCCCGTAGTTTTGTTGTTCATGTAAGTATGAATTTCTGCTTCGTGTGAGCTTTCGAGATTGTCTTGTGTGATGACCATCCCTGCGACCTTTTCAAATGGTTGCTCAATAACCGGCGTAGCACCTAACGGTACCTTTGACACGAGCCGTTCAGGTGTGGCTCGCTGGTACTTGTAGCAAGATCGAACAAACCGTTTAATGTCACTTTGCATGTGGGGCCAGAAAAATTCTTCGGCTACTCGACTGGTCGTCTTTCTTACTCCTTGGTGCCCAGCCATAACAGGGTCATGAGCCAGGCTGAGTACGGTGCTTCGAACATCTGCTGGCACTACTACCTGCCGTTTCTCTCCTCCATCGCGTGTCTTTACCACTTGATACAGCAATTCTCCAACCTTCTCGAATTTATGCATGACTTTGGTTTTCTTACAATGAATCCACTTCCCTTGAAGTTCGAAGGAACGTCGCAAAGTGCTGAACGCTTCTTGTTTTTCTCTCATTTCAGTCGCGGTCACGTTCAATATCGATTCTGTAGCATCCTTTTTTCGACCTTTTCCTTAGTCTTCTTCCTTGCAGATTTTGCAGCTGAACATACGGTAGCTCCCCGTGTAGCTGTGTTCGGGCGTTTTATCTCGCCCTTATCCCTATCTTCACTCCTCTCCTGCTTCATGCCGTTTACCATTTTTGTAGTGGCGATGCTCCACAAGGGATCTGGATCGTCCACGCTCCTCACAGCAGGTACATTCTCTAGAATTACATCATACGCTGGACCCTGTACACACCCGGCTTCAATTCATCCACAGTAATACGGGGTCAAAAGCAAGACTCGTGCTATAGGCATTCTCCGTACAGTTCCGTCCGCCAATCGAACTGTCTTCTCTATCCCGGAGATCTGTGAATCTGGCACCAAGGACTGTCTTACCAGCGCAGTATTCGACCCCGTGTCTCGAAGAACAGACACTTCACGCCCTTGCAGCATTCCGGCTGCCACGGGCATGGACGTTTCTGTGTCCTCAGACCTTGATGACATCGTAACTGCACTGGTCTTGTCCTTACATTCCATTTCCACCACCTTCACATGGTTATCTTTCACAGGGCTAGCATCTGCTACCACGCACGCCATCTTATTGTCTGGCCTTGCTCTGCACGCTTCCAATGTGTGTCCTCGGCGTCCCCACCTGTCACACTGCAATGATGAACCACGTCCACGTCCCAGCTGACAACTTCCAGCCCTATGTCCTTCCTTGCCACACAGAAAGCATTTGGCGGTAGTTCGAGACAGTTCTTTCTCATATGTCCCCCTTTCTTCTTTCCTCTTTGGTAAGTTCTTCTGTTCTTCTGCTTCCAAATACCGGCCTGCATGCTCTGCCAGCCCTGCCATGGTCTTCAGGCCGCGCTGTTTAAGGAACAAGGTGACTCCCATATGGCATGATGCCAAAATGTGTTGTGCTATCATGTTGTCCCTCAGGTCTTCAAATGTTCTTTCTATCTTCCCCATCTCCAACAACGCTCAAAGTAGTTGGATATGCGGGCGGCAAACTGTTGTCCAGTCTTATTTTCCTGGGGCTTAGAATTTCGAAATTTCTCTCTGAAACCTTCAGCCGTCAGTCTAAATCGTCGCAAAAGAGCGATCTTCAACTTATCATAGTCTAACGCGTCAGCTGCTGGCATCCGGCTGAAAACCGCCAACGCTTCCCCCACAAGACACATACTGAGCCCCGTTGCCCAATCGCTCTTTTGCCACCCCTTTGCGGTTGCGATTCTTTCGAAACGCTTTATGCATGCGTCTAAGTCGTCTCGACTTTCATCAAACGGTGCGATAAACTTTTGGGGACAGACTGTCCACCCTCTGGGGTGCAGCATATAATACCACTCCTGCCTCTTCCCCACTGTTCAGTGCATGCAACTGCGATTTCTTTTCAATTAGCTCTTTCTCTAGCATTAGGTTTCTATGTACACGATCATCTGCTACTTTAGCAATCTCTTCTTTCTCTTTTGCAGCCTCTGCTCGCTCTTCTCTTAATCGCTTTTGTTCCTCGTGGTACAACTGCGTAATCGCTTCTGCTGACAAGCCAGCGGCATGTCCAGCCGTCATCAACCGTTCGAGGTCCATTCCGCTGCTCAAGACAGTCCAAGGGAGGTGACAAAATTAAATGGATCCTGGCAGGCTCGCCAATGTTGTCACGATAATGTATAAGCGCCCGGCACGTTTAGCTGGCGTCAGCGGGGTGACCTGACGAACGTGATAAGGTGTGATATAAACACAGCCTTCATTTCATACAGGCATAGACAATTAAACACATAGAGTAACAGAAATAAATGGGTAGGTCTCATAAACAAAATAATCACTAAGTCCTACGCTCCCCACTCTTACACGTGTCCCTGACCAAATCACATCCGGTATCGTCTATGTGAAGTACGGTAGAAAAAAAATGGCCTCCTCGTACAGTGCCGTCGGATTCGCTGGCGCGGGACCGTCGTTCGTTGCGTCTGTCGCTTCGTTCTCTCTGGTAAGGCAGGAACGCTCGACAAAGGAGATGAAGTGATCGACGTTGCCCACCTCTAGCCGCATGGAACTCGTGCCGGCAGACGCTCCTGGCACGCCCAGCCTACTCCGGCCCCAGAGCCGTTGGCAGAGCAGACTGGCCGTCGCAAGCCCGGGTTCGTTGAAGGTCAGCGTCGAGCGCGCTGACTTGTCCCGGCAGCTCAATGTACTGTTGGCCAGCTAGATGACCGGATCATGAGGACAGTCGCTCGCCGAGGTTAGAACTCAGGCTGGCCTCCACGCTCTACGGGACTGGGGTAAGACCCAGGCTGCACTGACTATCCTCCTTCTCTGCCCTCCTGGCCACAGTGTTCTCTTGCGCGTGCCCACCCGATGGCGTCTCCATGCGCCTCTCCCCTTCTTTTTTGTCTTATATTTTCTTTTAACCTTTACGTTCCATTCCATTCATTTCTGTCTTCTTCTTTACCGACTTTTCTTGTCATCCCTGACACCAGCAAACCACTACATCCTACCCTGAAGCCACGGTGCCTGAAGCATACACGTTACACAAGAGGTGGTACAGCGTCCCCATTATGGAGTTCGGCTGTCTCCTGAAAGATGTCAGAGCATTCGCAACGCTGAGAGAGTCTGTATAGATGACTGATTTTGGCATTTTTGTGCCCTGAATATGTTTTACTGCATAGAGCAACGCATATGCGTCCCCGGTAAATATATCGGCTTCCGAAAAAGACGGCCCAACCGCAGCGTTCGAAACACCACAAGACTTGGATGCATCCGTATAAAACTCGGAGCTAGCATATTTGTGTTGTAGTTCTAAGAAATGCATTTTAATTTGTGAGGGCAGAGCATATTTTGTGACATATAGAAAGAACGAATCGGTGTGGATAACCTGCCACTTCCACGGTGGGAAGTGTGCGCGTGGTGGCGTTATGTTATGTTCAAGAATTTGAACGCCCATGTCCTCGGCCACATCCCTGATACGCAGCGAGAAAGGCACTTTCAACGCAGGACGGTTGCGGAAGAGTTGCAAGCTGGATAGATCGTTGATAGCGGGATATACGGGGTGTTCATTCTTTGAATTCACTCTGAAAAAATACATTAAAGCTAAGTATGCTATCTGCAGGTGAAGCGACAATTCGTCTGATTCCACGCACAGGCTTTCCACGGGACTTGTCCTGAAAGCCCCTGTGGCAAGCCGAATGCCTCAGTGATGGACAGGGTCCAACATTTTAAGAGCACTTGGAGAAGCAGATTGATATACTATGGACCCATTGTCTAGACGTGTTCGTATCAGACTTCTATAGAGATTCAAGCGGCATTTTGTATCACTGCCCCATGTGGTGCATGCCAATACCTTTAAAATATTCATGCTTTTCATGCACCTAATTTTCAGCTGTCTCAAGTGAGGTAGAAATGACAGCTTTTGGTCGAGAATTACACCTAAAAATTTATGTTCCGTTTTTACAGGTACACGCTACCCCTTCAGGTCAATGTCGGGGTCCGGATGCTGACCTCTTTTTCTAGAAAAATGATGCAGGTGCTTTTTTGAGGGTTTAAATTGAAACCATTTTGATCTGCCCATTTAGTCACCTTGTTAAGGCCAAGCTGTACTTGACGCTCGCAGATTGCTTGATTGCACGAGGAAAACGCTATGTGTACATCATCGACATATACGGAGTAAAACATGTTTGCGGAATGCACAGATGCAAGGAATTCATATTTACAATAAAAAAGTACAGCATATCCACGGAGTGAATGATGATGAGTGCGCGAAGCTCGGGATGTGCATCGTAGATCGTGCCGAGTTCCGGATTAATTTAGTTAACGCGCATGCTACGAATCCTCACGGTTCAACTATGCACAATGCACAAGTGAAATCTCCCACCGGCACTTCATTGCAAGTCAAGATCCAGTGTGTATATATATATATATATATATATATATATATATATATATATATGGGTTTTGCCGGTGAACGCTTCTCCAACGCGAGCAGTCGGTATTTCTCAATCAAGAAACTCGCTAGGAGACGCTGCGTGCGCCAACGTTGTCTCTCGCGTTTGCTGGGGCAGTGTCGAGTTTGCCGGGGAGCGCGTGGCTCCCGGCGCTCGCGGCGAGGGCGAGCGCCAGGTGCCACGCGCTCGCCCTCGGCGCGTGCGTGCGCTCCAGCAGGCACGCGCCGGTGGCTACCTACTACTAACTACTACTACTACTACTACTACTACATACATCGGGGACGCACAAAATGGCTGCTAATGGGGAACGAGAGACAGAAGAATTCTGCTTTTAGTTAACGCGGGCGCTGCGAATTTTTTATTGTTCAACAACGCACAGGAGAAATCTCCCACCAGCACCACCTTGGAGGTCAAAGCGTAAGACTGGTTACGCACTACTACGACTCCGACGAGGGACGAACGGATGCCGCTTTAAGGAGCTTCGCCCCTAAAACGCGGTCGTCCTGCTTAGAAGTAGCCTAGCACGTGCTAAGCCGGCAGCAACTAAACATAAAAAGATGTGTGACGGGGGGGGGGGGGGGGCGCGCGTCCGCTTCCGAACTGACCACCATTGTCACGGCCCCCTCTATGCACGTCAATTGTGCGCAGCTACAGTTTGCAAAGAATGTCGTTCTGAACCTGCTTTTGGTACTTCCTTCGGAGGGGCGACCGCGCCGTTTTCTGAGAACTTGTTTTCCGGGCTCTCTCGTCGCGGCTGCAGGTACAAGCATTCCTACCAATATGCAAGGTGTACGAACGAGTTTCAACGGGGCACGCAGTCTGCCTACGCGTGTCGGCGCATATACCGCGTTTATCGATCATTCAAGTTGATTGCGCGATTCGTTGGCCAGTGTACCTCCTAAGACAATGCCCATCCCAACTGTGACATCGGTTGTGCATGAACACAAGCCTGCGCCTTTTGGGGAGACTACAGTGTCGTCGCCGAATTTGTATTGCTGACTCACAGCTGAACAGTGCACAGCGGATGCCGAAATTCGGTAAGTTGCTGTCCAGTTTTCTGAATGGGGCCTGGCACTTCTTGTCGCGATGTTAAAGCACCGGTTCCACCTTTATATATTATTTGTGTCGTGAAGTGCGTAGGCTCTATATTTTCGAATAAAGAGCCTACGCACGTTGTCCCAAAGCAATTTTACTTCATTTAGGTAATCCTGTGCTTGTATCAAACACCCATTGTGTGGCGACTTGCAGTTATCGTAATTTTTTTTTCTTGCCCGTATTTCTTGACCGAACACGCGCTACTTAGGGTAAGACACGTGCGGCAGTTCGGCACGCGATGACATTTTTAAAGTAGCCTTGAAAAGATGTTCCTCCTCAAATATCTGCTCATAATGCGCCTTGCACCTATTGTTTAACGACATTTTTACCTAAAGGACTCATCCTTAGTGTTGTGTCGTGTTAGCTCACGTCTACATGTTTTCCTTTCCGATGTATGCCAAAAATATGAAATTTATTTGAACGCAAAATGCACCTATTTCAACATATGTGCCGCTTTTAAAATTGCTTTGCAACAGAACTTTTACTCATGTTTCTTTTTTTCCCCCTTTGGGTATCTAAAGCGACACGAAGCCAAGATCTGGGGTTTGAATACTGAACACCCTATCAGAAAAATCACCATGATGGGTGCTGGAAAATATGGTGGTTATGGTGGAAATAATGTTGGGCAAGCTGGAAAAGATGGTGGTTATGGTGTACGATGCAGGGAAATGGTGGGCGGCATGGTGTACGGAAGGCGGGTAAAGTGGAAACGATGACGGGCAATGTTGGGAAGAACTGGGAGGCTGCTTCCACCATCGTGGAAATGCTGGGAAGCAGCGGGCAGGCGACGAGGGTGGTATAAACGATGGTGGCACATGGTGTACAATCCTGGAAACTTTTGCCCACCATTAGTGTCACGCTAGAAAGCAGTGGGCGATGTGGTGGGTATACTGTGAAAGATCATTGAAGGCAATATGCTATGCTGAAGAGAACCGTATTTTGCAAATTAAGACTTAATGGAGAGCTCAAGTTGGGGTGGCTGTGATAAGCGTCACATTGAAAGCAGCGGATAACAAATGTGTCATGAATCATTGCGCACTTCTTGTTAGCACTCTTTTTCTTGTTCTTTTATGAAAATATCTAACTGCGATTAATGGCAGTGTTATTAGTGCTTTCGTCCAATGCTACGTTATCGATAAAGTGGCAGGTTGGGCGAGTTGGTGATACAGGTAATCGGTATGGTGCACAGCGCAGGAAAAAAATACAAAAACGAGGGCAGGTACAACAAAACACAGCAAGTCTCTCCTCGTTTTTCGCTTTCTTTTTTTTCTGCGCTGTGTACCATGCCTACTACGTTGTCCTCTTCTTCGTTTTTCTTTTTGTTTTTTTGCTTGTAGCAATCAATATTTGTACTACCACCACACGCACGCCTCAACCGTATTGATTGCTAAATAACATCATTTTGGCTGCAGCTGATAATGCACAGAATATGTGCTATAAGGCAACTGTGTACTGTTGCGCATGCAATCTGGCGTTACACATGCAACGTGCGGAACACGTTGGACCGAGGCCGAGGAAAACGTCGCGAAATGCAAGCTCGCATAAGTTACGGAATCTGCAGAGCTTACGGCAAATTCCAATTGCAGGATGGTATGTAAAATAAATAGTACATTGTGTTTGCAGTTTCTAGCCTCAGAGCATTTGTTTATGTATTTCTTTACACTGAAAACATCACAACTGGTCTGAAATTTCGAAACCGAAACCGCAACCCGTGGTGTCGCCACCATCGCGCTATTGCTGTTTTTTTTACTTCCAAACATGGCGGCGCGCTGTGGATGTCGTGTTCAACGTGGGGGCGTTATTTGTTTTCGTGTGGACGATTTCTGGTTGCGCTGCTTCTCGGTGTATGTTTAGCGTTGTGCTCATTAGCTCCAGCGGACCTTCTTGAG
>JABSTT010000424.1:0-12313 GCA_013339685.2 Hyalomma asiaticum | reverse complement strand
TAGCTTTAAAACACGTGTTTCAAACAATGGCAATTCAGCCGGATATCTTACTCCTATATCTTTCTGTAACAGACCCGATTCTTCTAGTACTACTCAATTCTACATAACCGATATTGTTATTTGTTAAATCGTACAAAAATTTACTTGATTTTGACAAAAATAACACACGCACTTCAAAAAGTATACTGGTTCACTCACCGACGCAGTCGTTGTGCCTGGTATCCGTGGCTGACATTCGATCACTCCCCAGCACTCGCACGACGTAGGTTCCAGCGACGCTCTGCTGTTGTCGACCACAGTATCCCTTGGTGTTCATCGCTGCTTGTAACATTTACAAGATGCACGAAACGATTTGGTTTTTTCCTAACGCGGCCGTAGGCCTGCCACTTCGCGTAAGCAACGCAACGGTTCGACTGTGCAGCTAGGATCGGCGCCATGTTAGGTTTGAGAGGCCTTGTCGGGCTGCGACGTCACTCCTCCAGCAGCCAATGAGAGCTGCCGGGCGCGGTCATGTGGTGGTACCGGAGGATTTGCGGGCAGATACCGGAGGGAAATACGAGCTCCGGTCGTTGTTCGCCGGAGGACAATCATGGAAGGCGCCCCGTTTCCCTCCGTGCTTCACGCGCCGGATTGAAACCGCGGCGAGGCCTCGCACGTACTCCGGCACATCCCGATGCGTCGGGAATATGGCGACGTCACAGGAGGTTAGCGGGAGTATTATCGTGCAAGACCTCCCAGCTGGGTATATTTTCGTTTACAGTGTGCCTACGTCACCTTCCAGGCGCATCTTATAAAAAAGTGACTCACGCTTAACCTGCAGGCATTAGTCCTCACTCCCCGCCTGCCGCGCTCTTCCTCTGACCCGGCGCGCTCACACTGCCGCGCGAGAAAAAGTGATGTGATGGCGTCACGTGACAATCTTGAAGCCTTGTCATAAAAAGATCTAAAGGAGAGAAGGATGGTAAGTAGTTCCCGGTCATGTGACAGGGAAGTGGTAGAATAATGCACGGTCAAGCGCCACTAAAATACCGCTTCTACATAATCTCGAGAGACCCGGAAAATATGTGCGACTAATCTACCCGAGAGTCGCCGCGTGCAAGGTGTCAGAGGAGGTTGTTTGGCAGAGGCTAGCGCAATGACATGACGTCGCCTCTTAGTGTGTTGCGCTCGATGGCCCTCACTCTCTACCCCTCCCTCCTCCTGCCTGCGAAGACGATGCCTTCCGTAGGATTTATAATGCGGTGCCTGCTGGGCAGCATGCGGCCTTACAGCGTTGCGAGATCTTATATAGGCTACCGCGACACGACCCATCAACGACTTTTCGTGTCGAGTGGCCGAGTAAATTCTATTGTAATACTACGACACAACACTCGCAAGAAGGCGCTATTGACTCGATTACTATGACAAACCCATTCTTCATATATCATCTTCCCAAAGACCAAATATACAATGCGTGTTAGGCAACCGCACGAAAGTATTCATGTCCATTAAAATTGTAATCCAGTAGACTGTCAAACTGTAGGGCCGCTTGCCTGCTTACACCTTCGGAAGTAACCATGCAAACGCCTGCAGAAAATCATGTCCGAAAAAGTTTAGGCTGCTGATGGAGAAAAGCATGTGGAAATTCCCAAAGCTAGCCGCACCTCCACTCACAGCTATGGAAGCTACAGCACATGGTCAAATTCAAAATAAGCTTCCTTTATTAAAAAAAAAAAGAAAAGTCACTACTACTACTGGTCAACACATAACATGCTACATAGCCAGTTGCATCAGAAGTTCCGAGGACAAAGCGTTTAGCATAAGTTAGGAAATTATGCTGAAAAACACTGTCGTGATTTTCCACCTCGTCAAGCGATCTATAATTCGCGACTTCTGAAAGTCTTTCACTGCGCAGCGAACATAATTGTGGTTGATCTTGTACCACATACCAAAATGAATTATAGGTTTGAAACAAAGAAAGCGCCTACGCTAGCAGTGTTTTGTCTTTCCGCTGTCTCGGTGGAGGTCCATTCAGGGGTCTAATAGTGCCTTTGATGGGAGCTACTGGCAGCAGAACGTCCCTCTCTGGGACTACGTTGTACGTATCACATCCTGCATAACTTAGAGGTATGCTACAAAAATTAGTGCTAGATCCTTGAGAGCTACAGTAAGCACGTCGTTCGGTTCGAATCTCACAAGGAGCTCTCATTTGGGTAAGCGCAGCTTATAGTGTGGTAACAACCCTGATGTCGCAGCAGCCTCAGTGACTAATCATTTCCGGTAAATTGTGAAAGTAATGCATATACTTATTACCATCTGTATGTTTAGAATTGGCTGTAAATTGAGCATAACATTCCTCGGTGGCCATTTTCGCCGGTATTGCTTGTCATCACTGCCAGCTCATTCCTTGTGTGGTTATCTACCCGCGCTGTGAATACTTTAGCACCGCCACACAGAATTCGTTATATGTCAGAAGTGGTGTATTCAATACGATCATGAGATATAGCGGATTGGAAGGCTCCGGAAATTTCGACCACATGGTGTTCTTTAACATCCACCGACATCGAACACTACAAGGGACTCCATGGAAATGCAGACGCCAAAGCCGGGATTCGATCCTGCGACCTGTGGATCGGCAGCCGATCGTCATAGCCGCTACACCGCTTTGGAGGTGCATGCACAACACTCCTCGACAGAAAAATTATTGCTGAGCTCCGACCTAATACACTTGAATAGATTCTGTCAATCCATCCATCTATATCACATCCACGTATTCCACGCCCTCTCTTGTGGCCAAGGGCATGGGCATGTTTTGCTTCATACTTCGCTTCTCCTGTGCACCGGCAAGCAATGGTCTGCGGCCACATTGGTCGTTTCCATAGGAGAAGTGCTGCGTGCATGCCGTTCATTTCTTCCGCTTCTTCGCTGGTACACTCACATTATTACTGTAAGCGTCATCGTCGTTCAGCGCTGGGCTCGTTATAGTAAATAGCGTTGAGATCGAAGGTTAAAGTATGAAGCACTGGTGCTGATGTTCTATGGACCTATATAGTTAGCTGGACATCCCTCAATAACATTTATATGCCCTGCAGGAACGAGTGAAAACATATAATGCGCTGTTATTTTACGCACTCCTCTAGTAGGCAGCAAAATCAGGGATGCAAATATTTTAGTTGCTGCAATTTTCATGTGACACATGTTTTTGTCTATAAGACTGCTATCATGCATGCCATATTGTTAAAACATCGCTCTAGTCAGCGCCGTTGTTAGGATTGTCCGAAGGCTTCCTTAAACTGGCGCAATTTAAAATACACGGTGTTGATCGTGGATACCACGCCCTGTCCTAGAATGATCTTATTTGGCATAATCCCCCAACAGCTAATGTACATACAGGGTCGGTTTTTAGTAGTTTCGGTCTAGGGGAAAACACCGAGTATTCTCAAAAGTATCGAGCCAAATTACCTTATTTCCTCAAGCAACAAGACATCACATTAGCACTCATAAGAGTATATCTAGCTGTGCTATTTGATCCTCTGAGGCAAAGTAGTACAACACAATTAGGTTAACCATATAACGTAGGTTTCACCCGTTGGTTCTCTTCAATTGGAGCACGGAAACAAAACAACACCATGTCTATCGCAGTTTCTTAAACAGAAAATACGAGTACGAGTGTTTTCTGTTTTCTCGTGCCAGTACGAGAAAATACGAGTGTTTTTTTGTCCGCAATTTTACCACGTAGGTTATGCATCCACCATTCATTCGTAACCGTTTCTAGCAGTAGTGACAACCATTTCGCAAGTTTGTGTTTGTGTGAAAGAGGTGAGGGCTTACTTCCTTGAAGGTAGCTGAAAAAAGCGCATCCACTTCGTTGGTCGTATGCTTTCATGAACAGCTTCGTCCCTTGTGTAGCTAAAAGCAAGGTTATGGGGAAAAAAAAAGGAAATGCCTTACATTTGTCAAATATTAAGGTAGAATCTTGAGATATCGCAAAAATCTTCGCCACTAGTGATCGAGACATCAAGTGCTTTTTTGCAACAGGCTGCAGCGTAAATAGCGAGGACTGTTTACGGACGCCTGGTAACCGGGGTTGCAGGCATCATCTAAAGCTAGTGATAATCATTATGTCAACAAAGTACTTGGTACCGACAAGGAATCCAATGAAGGGCAAGCCGGTTACAATAAGAAGGTTTCAGTACAACCGTTACATTTGGGCGGCAGTTTACCGCGCTATTACGCTAGCAGCTTTCATATAAACAACTTTCGTAGACATCAGTGTGTTCGGCAGGGTTATGACAAAGAGTGCTTCAGTTAAATCACGTTTCGCAAAGTCAGCCATGCACTTCATCATGTAGAAAACAGATTCACTTTCTCTTGTCTATTATCAAGGTATTTCAGTTTTTGCATGTCACGATAGAGGAGTAGTGGGGTCAGCGAACTCTAGCTAAACAACGAAAACATGTAAAGGACTAACAGACTTCAAAATTTAAAACGATTTTGTGGCCCCACACTTCCTGATCGCAGAAACATTTTGCGAGATATGGACAATTACTGCTATTTACGAAGACAGGCACGTAGCCTGCCACTAGCGGTACTGGTATTTCTGGTTGTGTTCAGAAGAGGGCACAAACTATTTTGTATTCAGCAAAATTGTTATGACTTGTGCTAACTCCTCATTAGAAAGGAATAAGTCTTCATATTGCGAAATTTCACTCGGATTTGTCCAATAAAATTCCTATTTCACCACAGGTGTAAAAGAAGACTTTCGCATAATACACATGTTCCATGTGTAATGACCTATTATTCTCAAACGAACGCGCTGTACCCGCCCAAACTTTCTATTCGTTGATTCTACGCCAGCTTTGCTGCTAGCCATCAGTAAAGCGAATTTATGTAGCTCACGGTGCTTTTTGAAAAGTCGTCAAAATTTGATTTTTGAGCTACAATCCTGGCTGACCAGAAAATCGGGAGTTCTGTTTTTCCTAATTTATCTGAGCCAATGAAGCTGAAGATATTAGTCTCTGAAACGTATTTTCCAAGTAAAGTTAAATAGTGGGGAAATGCATCAATTTTTCATTTTGGTGAAAAATTCCAAATTAGCAATACTGCAGATAGAGAAAGTTAAATTGTGCCTAAAAGAGCGTCTCACAGTAAAATTCGCCGCTTTTTATGCAAAAGTTGAAGGATATGGTACCATGCCTTATAATGTAGTGCTGCAATAATACGTTGGATTATTTCATTCTAAGTGAGAATATTCACACCATTTTAAGATTTATGTATCGGTACTCACAAAGGTAACCATTTCTACAAATAAAAAAAAACAGATATATTGAATCCTTGCCTTACTTTAGTGATGTAGTAAGGACGAGTGACTCAGAGTGCATCTTTTTTAATATTATATAGTTGACCTCGACTTTACAGAGTTTCTGTATCCGTATGAATACTTTGAAGTAGCAGGCACACAAGGAAGTTACATCAAGCCATTTTCATTAATTGTCCTGATCTGGGAAACCTATCTCAAGCTTTATAAGTATGCCGTTGGTCATGAGACCTGCGCCGAAAATCCTGGCCATAAATGAATTAGAATTTTCACAGATGTTCACAAACTGAGAGCCTTTAGCTAGTTTTACTACACCAGAGAAATATTTTATGTAAACAAGAAAAGGCGCTAAGCTTTGCTTTCTTACCATGCTAATTTGCATTACGATTTCAAAGAAAGAAAAACAATGAACTTTGTTGTAGGCGCTTTAAAGCAACCTTCCCATAAATTATTACCTTCTACCCTGCAATCTCACCAACATGAGCTTTTTACCCTTAAGGGTTGCAATAAACGTCGAGTAAAACGGCTATTGATGTAGAAGAGGTTTCGATGTTTACTGTGTGGTAAAATAAAACAAACTTTGTTCGTCGAAAAGTCTAACGAAACACACCTTGTGGCACGGCTCAATTTCCACTACCTGCCACAAAAACGGGAAATGGAGGTCAGTGGCTCCGCTACCGTCCTCTCTGATTCAGCCGGCATCTGAGCTGAAGCGCTATAGTCAGTGGATTTCGCGGGACTCTTTCGGAAAGTACACCTAATATCCGCTCTCAGTTTCGCTGCCCCCAAATGTAAGCGCTAAAGAATTTTTTTAGTGACGTAGTTCCTACAGCACGTCATGCCGCGACGTAAAATTTCACCGTAACTTAGCGAAAATTTAAGCGTGCTCAGTACGGCTCATCGAAACCATAACAGATCACCAATACACGTCGCAAAGTGCTAAGCGGCAGCGACATGTAACCACTCTGGCCTACTGCGTGTTCTCAGTGTCACATTGTAAGAAATGTACTTTTCAAGTGCAACACGTAGGAATAGTCGAGCGAACTGAAAATAGAGGCCTTGCTGAATATTTGTGACAAATCAGGACCACGACAAACATTGCAGCCCTAATTTATAGATTACGTAGCTCGCTTGATTACAAATGCGTTCTCCTCGCTGGGAATTGTTAAACGGCAATCGAAAAAGCATAATGTTTTAATCCAGGTGAACTCATTTTGCGCAAGCATACTTTCAAGAGATGACTGAAGCGCTTTCTCGAAATAATGTAATTGGTCAGCTTGCCGGTACGGAAATTATCCGCACCATGGTCTAGGCGAAGCAGGCGGTACGACGGGTCCCGAAGACAATAACAGATTACTGCCGTTCAAGGTCCTCGGTTTTCGCCTGAATTGTTTTTCGGAGACTATTCCGCACGTACTCGTCTTGCTACAGTGCACCTTGAGGTGCAGGTGAGAGGCTCAGTCCATTCTAGCTCAACAGGTAATGTCCACTATTCCCAGCTGTGGCGACAGCACTACCAAGGGTGCGAAATTAAAAAGCACCTAAGCGACACGAGAATGAACAGTACGGCCGTGCACCACGGCCACTACGCGCACTCAATCCAACATAGACGTAATCCATTTATCTAGTACAACGAATGACCTTTTGGTATGCTTCTTTAGATGTGCCATAATTTACTTATATACCCAAGCAACGTATTGAATCAAACGAAGCCGTTTGATTTCAAGTGTGCGCTGTTTCCTCAAACCTGCTAATAGTTTGGTGTTCATGCCTTGCCTGATTTCCACTCCACTTAACTATTATACAAATTCACAGACGCCACAGCCAGATATTGGTCAAGCAGGCAAATCTCTTTAGAAAAATGTACCTCCGCTTTCGCTTATATTCATGTAGGGCCTTCTGCCTCCCGTGTTACTTCCTAAGGCCGCGTGAAGGGTTAGGTGTTTCCTGCGAAAAAAAAGATAAAAGATAAGGGACATCAGCTGTGAAAACTATAAGAGTTTTTTCAAACATAAATACTGAAGAATCATAATATCAGCGCTGCAACACAGCATACGTGCATATGTGTATTATACACTTCATAATGTTGGTTAGTTCCGGCGGTCAATGCAACAACGGAACATGCCCCTGTTAAATAGGTCTTGTATTGTCACAAGAGAAAAGCTCGACGAATATGACCGATTTTAGGGAGCACAGGCATGTGTGCAAGTGTTCGGCTTAGACGCGCAGGTGCAATGCATACGTATGGGTCTCGCCTTTCATTTTTAACAAGAACGAAGCTGTTGAAAGTCGAGGGGGTGCCATGCGTCAGAAGATCTCCTTCTGACGAGCAGAAGGAGGTCAGAAGAGCTCCCTCACGGGAACGCGGGGACCTTGCGTGTTATACGTTGTTAACTTGGTTCGTTACCACGCATCGCGTGACCGTTGTCATATTGTGGGTTGAAGCTGATGCGTACTTGCGTCAACCCACTCGCTGACGGAACTGTTGCTTCCGTCACACAACACCACCTTCTTTCATCGGAGAAGGAGGAGATACTACTGAAGCGAAGCGCGCGCGCGCTCTCTACCCGCTTTATTTATTGCAGCAGCTGTTGGAGAGAGGGAAGGGAGAGGAGAGTCACGCATGCGTAGTGTGAGTGCGGACGCCGGACGCGTGACACACCCGCGAGCAAGAGATGCTCCGCATCTAATAATTCTTATCTTTCACATATCTAACAATATATACGCGTCATGTACGTCACGATTAACGACACTGCTATCACGTGTGGCGATACAGCTATCACGTGTACCTCATGGCATTGAGCTTGCGCCACAGGTGTTTGAATTTTATACAGCTCATGTCATTCTGACACCAAGTAAAATAGACATCTAACATAATACCGGAACGCACCTAAAACTTGAGTATTGTATCATGGGAATGTAATATAGGCATAGTAAACACATAAATCCACGCGAATGCGCTGCAATCTAAGAAGGCAACCTACGATGAGGTAGGTGGGTATCAATCCCGGGCCCCCGAAGCGCCAAGAAAGCACGCTATATACCACTAGGCTACAGCGGCTCCCACCCTGCTGCCAATGTACTAAACAAACCTAAAGCACCTGTAGTTGGGATGACGGTGATTGTGCAACGTAACTTGCGCTTCTTGCTAATTTAATATCTTCCACTACCACTCGGCATGTTTCCCTGCAATTTTCTCGGTCCCTCAGGAATAGTTCAACGAACGGCTCTCATGATGCGTACATCACCGCGCCATGGCCTGCCTTTATTTTCGAGAAAACAGGCCTTTGTGTGGTGCACTAAATTTAGCGCCAACGTTACGTCGTACCATGAGCTACAGTTCAGTCGCCACGGTGCGGTCGAGTTTCATGGCGAGCTGAGCCCGTGGCACACACCTACCCATGCCCTTCGTGCAAGGGCGTTCATCCTATTCGTAACACAACGCTGAATGCTACTCGATCCTCCATAGGCAATTAGAGGCGATTTCCTAGCAGACTGCTTAAGATGGCACCGATCTCCATGGTACTTCCGATCTGCAGGATTTTTAGTTATTGTAGCAAACTCGCAGTGGGCAGTATTGTCGCCAGCACGTTTTCGCATCTTCTATGTGCGCGCTCAGTGCAGCTTACTTTTTAAATTGCGAATATGTAATATTACCCTGTTACAACAGCTCCAGCTACAAGTTATTAGATGTTGCAACAAAACTGCCCACGTGAACACTGTACATAAATGGCAAGTTCGCACTGGTACTAACCTCGAGGATCCCAGAAAATAGGTCATATTTAACAGATACTGGTCTTTAGTTACAGAATTTGCTAGATATTGAGTACATGTTTCGTCCGCAGCGTCAGAATCTTCTACAGTGTCATCGTAGTCCCCAGCGCTGTATTCCACACTCTCCGTGTACACAAATATACGGTCTGTTGTGTTCAGAAACTGCAAGAGGCAGAAGGCATATGTACCGATACGGTCATGTGAGCGACATAAGCATGTGCACACGAACACCGAAACAAGATATCCCAATGAAACAAACACGTAGAAAACATCCATGAGCGTGATTTTCTTGCGCGACTCGTCCTACCCACCTCTTATGCCAACATTAGGGCAGGCGGCGGAAGGATTTTGTACGCTTTTCGAGGGGTCTTTTTCAGAACACAGCCCGTTTGGAATAGAACCAAAAGAAAGCGCAGACCTGAATAATTCACAGGAAAACCCATGGAATATCTTGTAGATTTGAGGCTTGGCTTATGTAAAGGTTGAGAGAGCGTGACGCTCTTGAATACCACATTCAGCGCTTGTCCTCCATTGCATCACTGTACTCTCTTAAAAATGAAGGGCAGGCCAAGATTCTGAAAGCTAAATTATAGTGCGTCAGCTAGACAAGTGTCACCCCGTACTAATGAAAGGAGTCTTCTGGAATGTAATGGAGTAATGGGATCGACGCAGCTAGAGACGCAGAATTGATTGATGCCGAACATAGCCATTATTTCGTCTGTCACTTATGAAAATATGTCATTTTTTCCCTTACTTGCACTGCCGTGTTGTTGTCCATAGACATGCCAATATCCTAAACATTTAACTTTTGAATGAATGGGCCGGACTGAACAGGATTGCTGCTTGTTGCCTGAATGTAAATGGTAAGAAGCGGCGCCTCCACCATTCACAGTGCAGCATAGAAGCCTGCTGAAGCTGCAGTTTTTTGTTATGGGCTCTCTAAGACGCACGCAAGCTTTGCCACCCGGAGGCGTGCGATTGCGTTCACTTCCAATATTCGCGTAAAATAATGTACGGCAAGCCATGACAGATCAGACACGGCGTGCCTGTCATTACTCGATCCGCCTTGATTCTTTCATTTTTTTTTTTAGGTAAACCCATGGCACTTACGTATAAATACCAAGTGTCAAGTACGTAGGAGAGGAAAGCTGTCTTCATCATCCCCGTCATAATCATGACGACCATCAGCAACCTATTCTCGCTACAGGATAAATGCCACTCCCAATAACGCCCAGTCGCTTCGTATTCTACGAGTTAATTAGCGTTCATGCCTGTCAATATATTAATTTCATGTAGAGTCGTGTCTTACTCCCTGGCTTGGGAACGTTTTCACTCCATCCGTATCCATGCGGTAATTTCTGCTGTCCTTGGATTGTTATAGCATTACAAAGCCTACCCACGCCTACTTATTTGCATTTACTATAAGAAGGGTACCTGCTACGCTTACCTATTCGACAATCAATAAGCTTTATCTCCCTCCCCCTTTCTTTTTAATGTTATGTCTGTCATTTTTGTTGGATCACACGCTGCCTGACCCTTTACTTCCTGACGTCTGTTAATATTGTCCAAGTTCGTGTAGCGACTACGATAACTAGAAGAATCCGATGGTTGTAAAATTGTGGCCTTAGTGATAGGAAAATCTCACCCGTCATAAACCGGGAAATTGAAAATGTCTTCGTTTTCGCTCCATTTCATCCATATTTAACAGTGAATTTCACTTACTAAGAAATGTGAGAGGGTTTTAAATGCGACTTCACGATAATATTCCCAAATAATATTATCAATATTAATAATCCAATAAATCAAGAAAAGAGTGCCAAGACTGACCAAACCCCTGTTGGACGCCGAGCCTGACACCCGAAGAAAACAAAGCTAGTACTAGTAATCAGATAAATAGGCGTCTATACACGCCTACACGTTATCTTCAGGAAAATAGCTTGCACATGAACAGCTGCCTACATTTTGTCGAAGGCAAATGGGTATGCCGCGAACTGCAGCTTTAGAGCCTCAATTCGCTTGCGAGGGGTGCCCCTTTCCTGAGTCACAGTTTTTCATATTAGCTCAGAAAAAAAAGCACCCATGTTTTATAAGGCAAGATATTTTCAAACGCAATGTTATTATTTTGGTCAAGGGGAGTGACATATGAAATACGATGAAAATTCGCATTATTACACGTGTTCTTCCTATGTTATCTTGCCAATTTTACATTTATTTGCAATCAGGGGAGAACCATCATTATTGTCAATAATTTCACAGTAAACAACACTGTAATATGACTTGAGGAACAATTTTATCAAATAGTTATGATTGTGAGAAAAAAGCTAGGGGAAATGGACCCCCGAGATGCCCGACGGTGTCACAATGTACATGACATGTTTAAAAGAAAAAAGATGAGTCAGTAAAGCACGCTGGAACCCATATTAAGGTTGTGCACACTGATAAAGAGATGCTCATGCGAGACGTCGAGCTCTTTCAAACAATTAAAAATCACCTGCAGCCTGCCTGAGATATGTAATCAAGAACACAGTAGGGGCCATGTGGGAAAAGAATGAGCTTAGATTTGCACGGAAGGGACTTGTGGAAGTCACGCTGGGCTGTAGTTAAAAGGAACTGGATTCTAAGAAGGTGGCAATATAGGCAAACTTTGATAACTTTGCTTGGAGTCCTACTTCGGAAAAATGGGCAGAGGTAACAGAGCAATTTTCATTTTCAGATCTTTGCTGCGAAATAAACCTAGAGAATTTGCAGTCACTGCGAACACAGTCTGCTTCTACAGACTGTTAAAATAATTTTGTAAATATTGCTCAAGAGTACGACTTTGTGTTAACCAAGAATTTAGAAAAGCTGCTGTGTGAACTGCAGAAAAAGCAAATTAGTAATATTTCCTACAGTGACCAGTATGCTGGACATATCGAAAAGAATTCAGTCCATGACAGGAGCTCCATTAAGGGTCTAATCGTGATTATGAAATGAAGCATTCCTTTCAGAAACCACTGCATAGCATTGTCGGCAATTTAAGTATATTCATTTGGTGGAAACGCGAGGCCACCGAAGGATGTACGTAACATTGTGGCAAAGTAATAATTATTATGATGACGTCTGTTTTTTTTTCTCGCACCGACACGACAACCTGGTTAAAAATCATATTTCAACGTCGTTATAGCACCTTTGTTCAGCAGTCGCAACAAAGTAAGATTCCTAACGTTTGTTAATTTAGCTGCGTTCTATAACAGCGCGGATGCT
>JABSTT010000423.1:0-12286 GCA_013339685.2 Hyalomma asiaticum | reverse complement strand
TTCTCTTCGTTGATATACCTTCAGCCTAGCAGTGCGCACGCGTGTACCTCGGAATGCTGATTTATATGTGCGAAGCCTATCTGACAGTACATATTGCTTATGATACAATGCCACGTGTCTGCGGTTGGTAGTAAATTCTACTGGAATGAATTTCAAGTTAAATGACACTGTCTTTTTTATTTCCTTTTTATCAATTAATGAACTTTCTTATAGTTGAAATACTCGTCAACAAATAATACTTCTATGCGAATGTGTTTGTGAGGCTAAAGCAGATCTGCTTATTTTAATCATCTATTTATCTAGCCGCCTTGTGCTAAGTAGAGGCTGCTTTACGTTCCCTATTTTATTGTTTACTACCTGATGCGCTTGTCTATTGTTCTTACTGCTGTGTACCAATTAAGGATAATAAATTATTCATTTTGTTACTTCTTCGTATCGTATTTTGCTTACGCTTGGTTGTACAACTCGCTCACACATATCGACAGAAGCTGTCACGGGGTAACATATGTCGGTATAGACCATTCTGAGAATGTGAACAGTGTGTGCATCACTAGATATATTAACCAATTGTTAAAAGGGTATACTGAGACAAATGTTTGCAGATGATCCACAGAAAGTCTACAAACATTTTGGCAGTATGTTCCTAGGGCGTCAAAAGACAAATGTTCATAGGGCACTGGTAGAAAGTAAGCAGACAGCCTATGAACACGCGTCTATGTACTGTTGGTGGCCAATTGTTTCCAGAACGCCAACAAGCAGTCAGTAAAGAAGTACACAGACCTTTGCTAGACATTATGTTTGTTTTCGGTACGTTCTAGTAACAATTGTCTGTAGACAGCCAAGTTAATGCTTCTAGAAATTTTGTAAGGGCCGTTTCTAGACACCCTGTAGGTCGTTGGTAGGTTCTAGTAACAATTGTCCTTAGATGTGTTTCTAGGGTGTCAAAAGAAAAAGGATTATAGGACGTTAATATGAAGTCAGCAGACACCCTAGAAACAGGTGTCTGTTGAAAGTTGGTGGCCAATTACAGGCAGGGTGTCCACAGGAAGTTGGTAGAGGAGTATGTAGACTGTTGCTAGACAGTCTGTTAGTTGTTGGTACGTTCTAGTAACAATTGTCTGTAGATATTAAATTTAATGCTACTAGAAATTTTTGTAAGGGAAGCTGCGCGTTTCTGTACCTGCTTCGTTGTATTTAGTCCGTTCACTATCACGGTAACGCGTACGTTGACGGCCGAATGCCATCTGCGTGCGTCACTATGATCCAAGTGTATAGGAAGAAAATGGCTGCCGACGAGGGCTGCCTACGAGAGTGGGGTGGGAGAGGACATTTCTGTAGCTACTTATAAGGATGCGCAAAATCCAGAGGCATTAACTTGGATGTGCCATCTGCGCAAATGCTCGTTGGTAAAGACAGCGATGCCTGTGTTCGGTGGTTATAATTTTCTTTTGACGCAGTTGGCTAAAAATATGCCTTCCAAACGCTGCTTCACGCTTACTGTTGTTAGTCACGCGATTGTCGGGAATCGGTCACAGATGAATACTTACACAAATTTCGTCTTCATAGCTTGGATAGGCACCTGTAAAAAAGTGTAAGTCATCCTGTGTAGTTATTTAAGATAGCAATCGCGCTCCTATAAACATTTGTCTGCCTCTTTTAAGCGTGCGAAATTATCACAGAGTGTCATTGCTTTTCTGTTGAAATGCTTATGAACAACGCTGCTAATTATCACCTACTATTTCCGAGAAACCTCGCTCTACCTCAGAGGAGTACTCCAATTTTCAGTTGTCTTTAAATCGTACCACACATGGGAGCACACACACAATATTTGCAGAATTAACTAGGGAACATATTTAGTTTGGAATTCATTGTTCATAAAACAAATTTTACTGAACAGTGTATGCGGTAATTAAAAAAAAAGCGATTCCCTAGAATGCCAGAGGAACGTCCGTGGCAGTCGAAAAATGGAGGGCCCCAAATGAGAAGTTTAGGTGGCTGGTCTCGTTTAGTTTATTTGGATGTTTGCCAGCCATCGGCAGGAGGTCGTCAAAAGGCACCTGAGGGAAAGACACCTGATGCGAATTAAAATAACATCGCTACATAGAGCACACACGGTGTGTGTCCTACGTAGCGGCCGTGGCAGTGGTTTCATCCAAGCTCAACGTGACTTATTAGGGGCGAAGCTCCTTAGGGTGTGAGTCGTTCCCTCCTCTGTAGTAGTAGTAGTAGTATGTATGTATGTAGCCACCTCGCGCCGCCCGGAGGCTCGCGCTCGCCCTCGGCGCCTGCCTCGCGGCGCGCGAGCTCTCTCACTCTTCCATCTGCTGTCTTGTGAGAGAGAGAGGCAGAGAGAGAGAGAGAGAGAGAGAGAGAGAGAGAGCGAAAGGCGCGCATTGACTATGGAAACGCTCTTTCTTCGATGAACGCTCTGCCAGCTCGCAAAGAAGGAGAACGCGCCCTCACCCGCGAGAGACAACGTTGGTGCAGGCAGCGTCTTCTAGCGAGTTTCTTGATTGAAAAGTACCGACTGCTCGCGCTGGGGAACCGTTCACCGACCACCCATATATATATATATATATATATATATATATGCACTGGATCTTGACTTGCAATGAAGTGCCAGTGGGAGATTTCTCTTGTGCGTAGCTGAACCATAAGGATACGTAGCGTGCGCGTTAACTAAATTAATCTGGAACTGGACAGGATCTACGATGAACCTCCGGAGCTTCGCCCACTCATCATCATTCACTCCGTGGATGTGTTGTGGATTTTTTTGGGTTAACACGACTCTCATGGCATAACTTGGCTTTTCTAGGCTCAACTCTCACGGCTTCAAGCTTAGTTTCACTCTCAATGCTTAAATTGGCAACTGTAGGCTTAACTTTGCTCTCAAGATATATCTTCTTTCGCAACGCTTAACTCTACTTTCTACGCTCATCTTGGTTGCCGTGCAGCTCGCTTGCGTAAGTCGTCGTATGTTCATGAAGGGTAAACGTGGGGCAATGACGCTTTCTTCTACGTCGTTCAACTTTGGTAAATGCGGTGGCTTGTACGGCAAATACGTACGGAGCGGGGCGATCGCGAACCATCCTCTTTATAAGCTTACCCGCACACGAGGTCTGCGAAACGGGCCTTTGTTTGTCGGTATTCACGAGCTTCTCTGGTTTAGGAATGATGCTGACCAAAGGTTTTGCAGGCGGAAGGGGGTTGGGGCAAATCGAGTGGATGCCCATCGCAGAATTATGTATTCGAGCTAGTGCAGGCAGGCCCGGTCTGGAAGCTTCGCCAACAGCTTGACCGTTAGGTGATCTCACTCCGGAGCCCTACCTCTGCGTATCTTTGCTACATCTGCTTTAATGTCGTGCAACGTAATGTGGTATCGATATCTAATAGACTTGACCTTGTGCTTGTTCTTCGGCCTAATCGGGCACTCTGTGGGAGAGAGGGAGGCAGAGAGATACCTGTCTCACAGGGTGTCCGTGGTTGAGCTGTCGCGCCTTGATACCCGTGCAAAGCTCGCTGTAGCTATCGTTGCGTACGGCCCCTTGTGTGACTCGGGCCACTGAGGCGGCGAAAGAGGTGCCACGTGCCTCTAAAGCTCATATGAGGCGCTGTCGTAATACATTTATCTATCGAATACGAGTCATTGAGCTAGGGGGCATACGATGCTGCTTGCTCAGTGGGTTCGTTGATGCGAGGAGGCAGGTATGTCGGCACGATAGGCCGCAGAGCTACCGAACTCGTATCAATGTATGATGTTCGCTCTAGCAGGCGCCTGTTTTCGAGACAGTGAGTGCCTGGCACGAACGGGACCTTGAAAGTGACTGCTACCGCCTACCGAGCGGTGAGCCACTCACTTTTGCTTCTCTACGACGTCGGTCAGGGACCTGTGCTATGCTCTCATTGATTAAGGAACTTGAGACAGACGCCACCCTGGTGCACCAGCTTTGCCCTATGCTGGACGTTCGTTTTCATGCGCTTCTCAATGACTAGCCTGGCCCATCTGAGGTCATCACATCAGATGTCGGAAATATATGGGACCTCTTTGACGAGTTTGACCGCTGACTGTCGCATATCTTCGTGCATACTGCGCTGATGTCTCTGAAAAGTGGAGACAGACAGCAGAGAGCAACCTTCGCGATGAACTCCAGTACACGCGTGGGTCTTTTTGGTGCAATGTAAATATCATAATCAGTGTAAATATCATAATGACCGCTAATACCTGGAGTAGCAAGCCAGGCCTTTGACCGGGCTAACGTCTCCGGGTCCATCAATAAAATATTCTCTCTCTCTTCTCTCTTGGTGCAATGTTGGAATTGTGAATCCGAATGTGAAACGTGAGCTACCCTGCTTGTTCGAGACCTGTGCGCCGATTTTCAATGTAGTGTTTCTTGAAACTGGCAACGTGAGCCAGCTCGTCAGTGATTTTGCGAACTATCATTGCTATGAAATTGGTAACATTATTCAACACTTGTGGTTTTACGGACCTCCCACTGTCCACCAGCCAGTGCTTTCTTGCGGCGCGTTGAGCTTCCTGCTCTCCCTCTTTTTAAAGCAAACGTTGCAAGAGCATTATCCGAGCTGAGAATCATCATACGAAAGAAGCCCTCTTCCATCAGTGACAGGAACCTCGTAAGGTATGCTTTCAGGTTATAATGCGCAAAAACGTAAGTGGTTCGTATTCAAGTATTTGTGCTTGTGAGTGTGAGTGTGCGTTCAAACCTTCAAGATAACCAAGAAATGCTCCGCATGTTCTGAACTTTTTTTGTGTGTGAAATATCATTTCATCTGAGATTTTGGAGTCTAGCGAATAATGCTAAATAAACATCGAATTTCGGAGAAATATGGATCTGCAAGATAAAAACTGCTCTGGAGGCCAAATTTTAGGCAAAGAAATAAACTCCGAAAAACACCCTCGGAATTTCAAGATAAACTCCGAAAACATGGAGCTCTAAAGTGGAAGCTGTCGAGGCCTTGAGACGACGGCCCACTTGGCCACGGCTATTCCTTTTCGGGCGACAAGCTTAAACACCCACGTGGATTTAGACTTCAATGCATATGAAAGGCCCTCAGGTAGACAAAATTAATGGAGACTGTTAAATTACGGCGTCGTTGAGAGCACTGCATTACGTCAGGAGCGTCCCTTTTAGCTTTAGCTGTGCACTCATTTTACAGCAGAAAACGCGCTTGCATGTTAAAACTAAAGCGACGACTGCGCAGATGCGCCTATAGAGTACCGACGCCGCATCAAATGCAAGAACAGTGGAAGCGGACGTCCCATGCCCCCTCAAGCACAGCTGCGCCTCTAGCGGCGGACACTGACTCTTTATGGAACTGAAGCGGTAACATCGTAGCCAGAGACCTCATTGAATGGCTCTGGTCATACTAATACTGATAGCAAAATTCCGGCCTTATTTGTATGTTCCTGCTCATTAGAAGCGGTGCTTTGAGATTGACATTGCTAAGTCGTTGCCCGTATGTAGAATACCGGTTTCATGCGGTGTTTGCTGATCGCGATCAAAATCACTTGTGGTCAAGTTTCTGACAGCGAGTGGTTTCGTTCTGCAGCTTGCGGGAACGAGCCAATCACAACCAGAGAAATCGATCATCGCCAAGCGCGATCGCGTTTGGAAAAGACCATCTCGCACCAATCTTAAGGAATGCAGCACACTTTATGTTGTCGAATAACAATGCATCGTAACGTAGGCTTAGTTTATCACACTCTCCTTATGGAGAGTGCTAAACTGAACCTACGTTATTGTCCATTATGATCCGAAACTTTCATCTTTGTGTGCTTCCTTACGACATTATCAAAGTAGGAATGACCTTCTAGTACAGTGGAGGCAAGCGAGTATTTTTAGTGGCACAAATACCGAGTGACGCTTTGTTTTTCTTGGTAGCGCCTCCCGTTTGGTTCCGGCTTATAAAGGCGTTGCGAAAATAAAGCTTAAAATAAAAAAGTATCAGCTATACCAAAGAATACAGAATAGTGTATGATACGTATTTCATTACAGCATCGACCTTTTCTTACTAAGCAGGCCTTTGACCATTAGAATAATCTATGAAAATTATTTCACGTTCTGCTGCGACCTAAAAAGAACGGTGCGAACTGAAATAAAGGGCATAAAAGGTGCAAAATTTTACTGAAGAGGTTATTTGAGGAGTTTTGTATGATAGACATAATATTACAACATAGGCGTGATATACTCAAGACGCATTTAACACAGAGAACACCCGCATATCCTCTGGGGATATCAGCCACACGTGGTTTTATGACCCAATATACTGCCTTGTCATGGTCATTATGGTAATTATTTTAATGGGTAAGATGATCGTTTTCGAGATTTCTATTTCTCAGGGATTTACGTACGGACCAATGTATAGTTTTATAGGGCTTTTGATTCGGTTAATTAGTTATCAATTGTTTGTACGTAATTAGTTTTATATTACGCACCCTTTTTTAGAGATAACCTCAATATGAGAGATAGAATACTGCCATCTTAAGGAGTCAGAAAAAACCATCGTACAATCAGCAGTAAAATCTCCCATCTGTAAAGCTAAGCAAATCTAACTGTAAGCATATACGCGCTAGTCGTTTCGATATTTCACTCTGTCCACAATGTTATCCAGAGAATTCAATTGTTACTTACTTTGGGCATGTATCGCATCGTGAAAGCGTACAAACCTTTCCATGCACCGTCTGGAACATGCTGTAATTTTAAACACTGCCCTTCAAGATCGCTTATGGCCATTTCCGTGTTCGCCGTCAGAAGGAGAGTGCTACCTTCAGAAAGAGTCTGCAAAATACGAACAGTCTCACTTAATTTCGCCAACCGCATATGTGCAGACGAGGGAGAGGAGTTGCAGCATCCAAAAATTTTCGCCAATGTTACTTTTTGCCGGTAGTGACGTAGGTACGTAATTTCTGGAGTGGGCTCCTGATTTCAAGTGTCGTGTTGGTGTAAGAATATTCCGTTGTGTGTTTCTGCTATATTGCTCACAGCCAAGCAGCGACATATCGGAAGTAATAACAAGCTATTTCGTTTGGTGGGGCTCAAAGCCACTTATGAAGATGATGTTACTTATGCCGCAGTGAAAAGCGGACCCTCGTAATTTTCCACACCTGCAATATGAAATGTCGAATGCGCTGTGAAAATGTTATATCTACTGACTCTCTTAAGAAACGCGAAAACCAGAGAGCGGTAAGACCGAGTAGAAACGGCGATGGCGATAGCATGCTTGTACACTAGGAAAGTATAACAGTCGCCTGCCTTTTGCCTTGGCGCCAGTGATTGATAATCCGCTTTACTATCAGAATTTTTGAAATTAAAGGGGCACTGCCACTTCTCAACAAAGTCAAAAGAGGGTGCCGATGAGTCGTGGATGGTCGTGCGAATACGTGAGCTGAATGCTGCTGCACGCACGCACCAGGTGATTTGCTATTCCCTTTCAAGCACAACTGGAAAGCGTCCACACTTCTTTCAATAAATGGCGTCCCCGAAGGCTCTGACTAAATCGCTTGATTTTTTCGTTGCTCTTTAGGACAGGTACGCACAGTTTCTTTATTTGCAGGATTTAAAACAAACAAATACAGCATAGCAGACGACCTTTCCACGATCATGAAATCAGCCAATGTAATTTTGCGTCAATCGAGTTGATAGCCCCGCTGATGTCATTTGTTGAAAGAAGAGAGGAGTCTTTCCAGCTGTGTTTGAAACGAAATCTCAAATTCCATGGCCTGTGCACTGCAATAATATTTATTTCAAGTGTTCCCACGAGCCTCCACGACTGACCAGCACCCCCTGATTGCTTTGTTCGAAAAGTGTTCCAGGGCTTGTCTGAGGTATCCTTGAGAAGAAGAAGAAACCTCCTCTGTTGCCTGAGATATCTTAAATTTCGATTGAGTGTCGGAAACGTGGCGTCTCTGACGTGTTTTCAGGTTCCGAATCGTTTCTAACTTTCTACCAAATGAATTTCTAAGAGCACCGCCCCTTGAGTTCTGTGTTGGTTGGCGAGATGGAGCCGCTACTGGGCCGCGCACGTTGAGTCCTCCTACTGCACGATGACGCCGATCTCGGTCATACGGAGAAGCTTCGATTTATTGGCCGATTTTTTGGCACTCGCCCGTACAAGCCGTATGCGAGGTGGGTATTACCGCAAAATGGTGCTTTGCTCGACGCTGCCGCTTCTGAGCCGACATGGCGCCAGTGTTTATACACGTCTCACTGCTTGTATTACTTGTGTTACGCGCTGCGCTGCCTAAAATTTGTCGTACGCCCTCTTTCAGCATCGTGTATTTGTGGTGTTTACTAGTAGTAGCTATTGGGGTCGTCTTGAATTCCGCTGAGCGGCCGCGCGAATTGCATCAAGGCATGTCGTTGAGCGTTCGTAGCTTGTTCACAGCCTCATTTATTTATTTATTTATTTATTTATTTATTTATTTATTTATTTATTTATTTATTTATTTATTTATTTATTTATTTATTTATTTCAAAGTACCTTACAGACCCCATGGGCGGCATTGAGTAAGGTGGGCAATACACATAGTGTACGTATATGAACATACCTAACATAAGAACAATACATAAGGAACAAATGCAAAACAGTTAATTGTTAACTAAAAACTAAGGAGAACATACAGTATTACATGCACAAAACATACAGTAACAAAAGTGTAAACAAAACGGCGCGTTGTTTGTGCACAAGAAAACGAACCGACAAGGTAGGGACGTTCTTCGCTTACATAATTATATTGATCTAAAAAAAAAGCGAGTCAGTTCACATAAATATGGTTGCAATGCAGTTATAAAAATTACAGACGGGAATATAACTACCACATATGCTAAAAAAAGGTACGATGCACTTCCTGAGCGAAAGAAAAAAGATCGCGATGTATGGCGTGACATCAGCCAATGTTATGCGCAGTTAAGGGAGTTTTCTAGGAAATTTGTAGCGCATTTTGAGTGAGAACTCCAGTAAAATTTATTTTGTATTCTTTCATGAAGCGTTTTGTATGCGCTCTTTCTGTCTGACACCAGTGATTTAGGGTGGCGCGCACACTCCTATACCTTTGCGAGCGAGATTATTCGCTGCAGCTCTACAGGTCTTGTCAAGCGAGAACTAAAGTACGAGAAAGACGTCTTGAAGTGATGCGTTAAAAAGATTATGTCGCGCCAGCCCTCCGCCATTGCGCAAGACTTCGGTCAACAAAATTCAATTTGTCAAAGTAAACTCCGTCAAAAAAAATTTAAAACTGCGATTTAACTAACAGCTACATACACGATAGCTTGGACTGTAATTCTGTTACGAGGAAAGCGCTACTTGCGTTACGAGGAAACTGAATTATGTTATGACGAAACTGAAAAAATTCCAGTAGGCTAAAAAATTCCAGAAGGCTAAAAAATTCCAGCGCGTAGGCTGGCGGAGCTTCCACTGCTCGTGGATGCCGAGAGAAGGGGCTTTGACGTTAGTGCTAGAGCAAAATGCGCCACCGTGCGCACTCGTTCTTTGCACTCCTCTGGTGCATTCGGTACCGCGTTCGGTGCCGGGCGCGCTCCGGAGCCTTTCACACCGCCGAGTACTGATGGGGCATCTACGTCAAATTGTACGCGACCCCGAGGGAGGCCACGCAAGACGGAGGTAGCGTGTGAACTAATAAAGGAATGTTGTGTCGTTACACCTACTCAGTTATGCGATTCAAAAGCGTGGCAAGCGATTGAGGAGGCGACGCGAACGTGGCACGATAACGCTATCGCGTGTCACTCTTAAAGACGAAGCTTAAGCGTGCTCTCAGTTTTTTTTTCTATATCTTAACCTTGTCTTTCCCTGTGTCGTTCTCAGTGTTGTGGATACACGTATCCACACAACAACACAAAAGAACTGACTCGAAAATTGGCCCTTGCTTGGACTTACCTCGCAAAATATTTTGAGAAACGTGGATATGCCTCTGAAGCACAAATAATATAAAGCCACAAGTGACCGTGAAGCTATGCGTACAGCTGCAAGAAGATATGTACATTTCTATGAAGATGCCACATGTGTAAACATTTTACGGCGTTTTGTGTATACTGTACGTCCATTCGGCAGCTCAGTAAGAACTTCATTCACAAACTCTCCCTCATTCGCAAACTCTCCCTCATATGGGCTTCGTAATGAGGGCAGGCTTTATTACAGCCTTTAAAAAAATCTGTAAGTGTTTATTTGCGTAGCTTACCTGTTTGACGTCTGATATCTTTTGCTGCTCCGGGTCTTGTGAGTTTCCAGGTTCAGCTAAAAATAGAGAATGTTATTATTGTTTTACAACTAAGGTGTATACTTCTCCTTGGTCGGAAAAGTTCGTGGCGTAAATACAAAACGCCAGGTTAACAACTGAAGACAAACGCCCTAGCTTTCTTTGCAATGAGGCACACCAGCATAGGACTCGGTATTCACGAGTAATAATTCTGCGCAAACGAGGGCTTTTCGGTAAACGCACATGGGTTAGTTGTAGAAACTAGTATTGCAGGTTGAAAGATTCGCAGCTTGCATGACTAGGCCAAGATTGTACTAAGAAACCTTGTGCCGCTTCTGTGCCCCCAAAAAAAGAGCATAAAACGACTAAGAATGAGAAGAACAAAGCTGCCATAAAAACCGCATGATGTGTGACAACGCGCCTGTGAACAATGGAAACGGCCGCTCAGTGAGTAGACACACACAAAAAAGGTGCGAACTGCCGAATGAAAGAGTTAATGCAAAGCATTTCTTGGCGATCTCGTCACTTTGACCGTATCTAGCTGCCTATTCCCGGTGCTCTCCCGGACGCCTTGTTCACCTGTTGTACCCAAACATTTGGGAGGTAAAGCATAAATGTATGACAAACATGCATGACTGATCTTTACGTCACTGACTTGGTGCACTCGCTACCTGGCTGCGCACTACTATTGTACTATTGTATTGTGTTGGGGCTGGTTGGTTGTTGGGGTTACTGTGTTGGGGCTGGGTACTGTTGTACCCAGCCCCAACACTATCGAGGCCTCGGCAGAGGGGCTGCCGCGAGAGCCGCAGTCTTCACCAGCTGCACCGGGCAGCTAAGCAAATTGAGGAGGAACAATTGTAAATGATGGCTACAAAAGCAAGCCCATAACTGCCATGGCGCGATGCGCTTCGCTTAATTTGTGGCTTGAATGACTTGATAGTGACGTAGCCTAATCAGTCACGCGATGTCCATAAACCGTTTCAGTGACCCTTTAACAAGTGTTACCACCTCAAATGATTTTCGTTTCCATTTGTACTTGGGCGTGAGTGAAATGCGTTCCTTACCAGGACACGTTGTCCCCCAAAATCAGCCGAGTATCTCAATATCTTTCGCCTTTGGAAAGCGGCTACTCAGCTTATTCGTCGACAAATGAGGCGTGATTATCACTGCTTGCTTAGGCTTGCGCATACACATTTGTACGCTAAGTGATGCCAGGTAACCAAAACCGTATTTTCAACATTAAGGATCACTTCGAGAGGTTTTGTAAAAAAAAAAAAAAAACAGTCCTGGAGATCCCACGCGTTGTGGTAATCGGTGTCATGCGAACCAGTTAGCGGGGAAATTATCGGCCAAGTGTTTCGAGTAGGATCGAGTTATTTGTTCAGAGCGAATGAGCGGGTGTCTGCTTAACGTGGGCTAAACAGGAAGGTCGACTGCACCTTTACTGAATGGTACCTGATGCAAGGATGTAACGTTTACGCACAGATGAGTGGACAGCACAGACGTCCATTCTGTCAAAGAAAAAAATGCACGTCATAGTGCATTGGTGCGCCTTATCAAAGGCGTCGTTCGTTGACGTACCTCTACATAGGATCTAGAAACGTTCGACAAGTTCACGTCGAAAGATAATAGAGCATATTTACTGTTTATTACATTGCCATGATAGCGCTGAATTGAAGTGCAGTTGACGTTACACAAGCATCATCGTGACAACTGCTGGTGCAATGCGTTTACTATATATAATATGCGGGAAAAGCCGCTGCAGCCGAGCGGCAACGTGGACGATTAGCACCTATAGGGGGGCCGTGTTCGATGCCCCCTAGAGCTTGGTACGTTACTTGTGGGCCCGTGTGCTTGTTACGTATACAGTTTCAAGTTCCTTTATTTTACCACATGCATGGCAATTTCACATAAGTGGTTGGGACGAGGGAAAAAAAGCTGCAATAAAAACAGCTCGACTAGCCCCACGTCCCCGGTTCACTATGGCAGTATGGCCGCAAAAGAAAAGTACAGCACAACATCGGTGTCAAATGAGAGAAAAAAAAACATATC
>JABSTT010000422.1:0-10830 GCA_013339685.2 Hyalomma asiaticum | reverse complement strand
ACTAGAATATTTTGAGTGGCGCGACCGGAGCGGGCGCGCCGTGCAAACCGGTGTCCCCTCTCGCATGGAAAGTAGCGGTGGCGCTGGCGTGCCTAACCATTGGGGCAGCCGGCGCGCGGCGGGCACGGCCAGCGTGGCCCGAGCTGTGGTGCTCATTCTAATTCTTTTTTTTTCGCGTGTGCGTGCGTGCTGTGCCATGCACATTGCAATAAATATTGTATAAACATAGGTACGGCAGCACAGTCACGCTGGCCGGCGTTTTTACAGATACATCTAATAAAATAAAATAAAGATCCGTTCGGTGCGCCTTGCAAGCATCTGATGCGCTCGCAGCTTCGTTGCACGATCCCCTCTCGCGGGGCGCGATGGAGGCGTTAATTTTATTGAAAATAAAGCAGTTTTTAATCAGAACTTCCTTATACATGATTGGCGTGCAGGAAAACGTCAGGCAGTGAATTACTTTGTGGGATATATTGCAAAAATCTGGCATAGGTGACGACGGCACATATTTTAGGATGGGGATAACATCGCAAAAACGCAGCCTGCACAAAATTAGAAGAAGAATAAGAAAAAAAAAACAAGGAAAACGTCGTAAGAGTGGAGGCACGGATGTCCGTCATTCCCGATGTTATACATAAAGATGTGGAGAGTACGGGAAGAGAGCTCGAAATGAGCAACATTAGTTTCAATCTGCTCTAGCAGGCCAATGTTGAAAACGGCAAGACCTTCTAGGTCTGTTTTATGCCGAGTACAGGGTCCCGTTTGGCTAATACTGAACTGTTACAAGTTACTGCCCGGAATTACCAACTTCCTTATTCTCATCCTGTAAAATTATTGAATACGTCTCACAATTATTTAGCTAGTTCGTTACCGATAGTTATGTTCATATCGCAGCTATATCTTTCGTAAAGATTTCTTGAAAATGACCCAACTTAAATACCTCTGTAATTTCTGTTTTTGTATATTTTTGCTGCCGTAATTGCTCTCGTTATGTCAGGCGAAGTCGACGTCACTTTTTATATTTTAAGAGAGCAGTTTAACTGGTTCAGTGGCGCACCGACGGGGAGGGGGGGATGGGGGTTATGGGGGTTGCAACCCCCCATATGGTGCTAACTTTAACCCCCCTGAGGCCGACATAACCCCCTCCCACTCCGTAACTGCACCTGTGTCCTAGAAGAATGTGGCGCTAATGTCTCAGCAAAACGCCGAAAAAATAATAAAATCATCATCATCATTGATGTTATTATTTTTTGGCATTTTATTTACTTTTTTTACACACGCAACAATTGTGTAATCGCATGCCCGGCCCTTCGTGAAAGATTGAACCCCCCCCCCCCCCCCTGGCAGAGATCCTGGGTGCGCTACTGAACTGGTTCCACATGTATAATACTAATTCATAGGGTCTCAACCCGTCTACCTACTTTCTTCTTAATAGATGACCTACGTATCTATAGGTGCGTTCGCATTGACAGCATTACAGTGATTGTTCTCGTGAGCTACTCGTTATTTCTGAGTACTTTGGACTAGCTTTCGGTATCCGCTGTTATCTTTAATACATATTAACGACATATTGATGGAAGTTATACTTATTAGGGCACCATTTGAGATCGAATTATTAGCAGACTATAACGTCCATCTTAACGAAATCAACAACTATGAGGAATGGACACATTTCTCCCTGGTGCTCTCATTACGGCATGTAGCTGAATGGAGATAAACCAGTGTTTATAAGAACAAAAAAAAAAACACGATACGAGACCTTCTTTACTTACGGTTTTCAATCGGAATCGCTCCCTGGTATATCTGAATGCAAGTACTTAGGCGTCGCATTACTCACTCTCTCATTTGGAAAGGTCACACTATTCTCACCAGAGCGTCACCAGTCCGTAATTTTGGTTCCATTAGATAATAACTAAAAGAAACATTTGCAAAACCTAATTTGTCAGTATACATATCGTTTTTCAGACCAGCACATGGACATGCATGCGCAGTTTGGGACTCCTGCATAAATCGTAGTACAAAGACCGGAGAAAATTTAAAGCGCAACGCCGTTCGCTACTTATATTCTAAGTAGTAGCGGAACTGACCTTTCGGACCTAATTAAAGAGCACCATGTATGAAGATTTTGAGTGTGCCAGAAAATCCAGACTAATTAAAATGTCTTTCCTTGAGCTGTATGCTTTACCACTGCGGTCGCAGCTGAGGAGAAATCACCATACTAAATCTTTAATCCCGTTTAGTACCAAAACAAGTTCTTCGGAATATCTATTTTTCCCTCGCATCATTTCTGAATGGAATAGTTTATCTCTCACGACTTCGCACAGCACGGACCTAATTTTTCATAGAATACCTTAATTGATCCTTAAAGTTTCTTCACCACACTTGAACGTTAGTACCTAAACGTAACATTGTCACACTACACCCTTTTCATTCTAAGATTTCTGAGCTATAGGAGTGAGTGTATGGTTTCTTCAGTTTACCTATATTTATAGGAAACGAAAGTAACATGCAGTGTGAATAATTATGCTTGGTACAGCATGTTTATATCAGGTACGTCACACCGAAGGGGTGATGTGGACACGCAGCAAATTAACTCACTTTTCACAAGTTGGCGATAGGTAGAACCGTCTTTGTGTTTGAGTAAAAATGCCCATACGAAAAATGAGCACCGATATATAGCGTGCAGTAGAACTGCGGGCTGATTTAAAACTATATTTGATGATTGCAATGCTCGCACGCTCGCCGTGTTCATAGGTAATAACATTGCGGTTTGAGCAGAAACCTTGGAAGTAAGCAGGCAAGCAATATGAAAAGACATCGATCGCCTAGTTAAAATTTGATGAAGCTGCATGTGGCGCATCGCTGCTCAAGTGATCCATTCGCGCTTCATTGTAAAACCAAAATAAACCTATCTACACCTGCCAGGCGCTCTCCCGGCGCAAATTAATTGCCATCAGGGTGGTAATGCAGTTCAGGTGTGATGAAACGGTTCGTTTTTACGTTCCTTTCATATAAACTCGCGCCACTCTTGCGAACATTTTTGTGAGCGCGCCGGCAAGCAGACGCCCGCGAGGCGGGCCGGCCGTGCCGGCCGGCCGGAGCAACCAAGGTCTGACGACTGCAGCGCCGCCGCTGCGTTCCATGGGGAGAGGGCCCCTCTCCGGCCGGCGGTCGCGCCACTCACAATATTCTAGTACACTCTAGTACACTACGCGGAGCGCCTGCCAGCCGTCCACCCAGGAAGGGTGGATGTCTATATATATATATATATATATATATATATATATATATATATATATATATATATATATATATATATATATATAATTTGCAACACGTCATTTAAGAAAAAAAAGCCACACAGCTAAGCATACTAAGAAAGCAGGTCACGCAATAAAGGCGATTTAACTTGTCTGGCAATCGCGACATTCCCTGCAGCTCCACGTGTACGCCAAGCGATAGAAATTCGATGGCTTAGCAGTATTCTTTTGTTCTCACAGCCACTAAGCCGAAATGCCGGTCTAGCTGTCGTCCACTGCGTATGCACTGTGTCTCAGTAGAGTGAACTAGATCTAAGTCACTCTAGTTTCAGTTCACTTGCGCCAAGCTTTAAAAATACAACCTAATGGAGATCAGGGGGGCTATCGGAGATCGGGTGTTCGCTCGAGAACGCTTTCCGAACACTGACGTCAAAAAGTGGGTGGTCCGCGATAGCTTTGAGCAATGCTTTGAGAATGGGAGGAGCGCGGCCGGCGCGGCCAATGGGGAAGCGGCGCGCTCCTCGGATGATGACGTACTCCGTTTGTCGTCTGCTTCTGAAAGCCAAAATGTTTCTCCTGAGAAATTAAGAAATCTTCTCCTTTTAAAAACGGTGCTTTCTTCTTCTCAGACGTAAACACGCTCTTAAGCATCAATATCGTTCTCTGCAGGTTCGCTAAGCGGTGTCGCGGGCGCGAAAAACAAGAAGCGTGCGCGTAAGTGGCGTCATATCTAAATTTCGTGTCGTCGTCTGCTGCTGCCATGTCCTCGCACAAAAACGTGCATCTCGGCCCGCGGGTGCTCAGAGGCAGAGGGAGCTCCTTCTCGCATTTTTGGAGGTGCACCCCAACTGTGAAAGCCCGGCAAACTCTTTACTACCGACAGCGCGCTGGAAACTTCCAGGAGCAATTAAAGAACATCAGCATGCGCAGCTCTTTTCTCTCCGTCGAAATTCCACGGGCACTTTGGCACCCGATTTCCGATCTCTTGACCATTCCCTCGCCTGGAGCGTGGGACACCGTTCACCGCGACTCAAGCCTGGAGAAACAACTCCAGGCTATCAGACGAGCCGAGGAGGTGGCGGCGAGGATTTTTTTTTCCCTAAAATAAAGTTGTTCTCTCTCTCGGGATCAAGTTCGGCGCACAGCCAACGTATTGTTCGCTTCGACAGACGAAATTGAGGCCGGAATTCAATTCCTGTCAAATCCTCAAATACATCGCGAACCTCCAGCTGCTCCGCGTCCTATTTCAGCGACGACAATGCGAGGACTCAGCGCCCAAGTGGACCGCCATTTCCCTCTGTGACGCAACATTGCGCAGCCGCAGCCGCCGTTTCAATCCAAGCGGAGCCGCTGCCGCGGCCGGTGTTCGCAAAGTGTTCGTAAATCGTTCGCAAACCGTTCGCTGAGCGAGCGGCCTCGGGAATCGTTCTCCGCGTAGCAGACGACACGCTCGGTTTGAAAATGATTGACAGGGAATTGACGTACCTTTCCTAAAAATACCGTGAGCCACCGCGCGTCGGCGCTGCGCATCACGGGAAAAAAGAGCGCCGAGCTCCGTCGTCTGCTCCGGCCGGGCTCGCAGGATAGTATTTGCAGGCTCGTTGGGGCAGACGAGGCTCGTCGATTTACGCGCTCCATTTGGAAAGCACCACGCGGTTTTCATTTCTTCTTGCATTGTGCGGTTTGTCGTAGGTTATGGAGTAAACATCAAGCATGACAACGTCCTCGGCAGTATGCCAGTGAACACGCATTGCCGGTTGCCGTTTTTCGGCCCCGCACTCGTATGGATTGAGTAAACTCGCGTATTATCTCGGCCACGTACGCTCGTTCCTCGAACACCCGATGAGGGAATATTGTTGGTAAGCAGTCGATGTAGCCTTTGCGGCCGCTTGGGTTGAAGTGGGCCCTGCCTGCCTTACGTGCAGCGGACTGCCGATGCGAAAACCGCCCTTCTTGTCCTTGTCGGTTTAAGCGCTAAGCACACGTACGATACGATTTTGCGTCCAATACTACGTCCGATGCCGTGCGCTCAGGCGTGCGACACACGCCGGTTCCACACACACACACGGGGACACGAGCGATCTGCACGCATCCAGCGCGTCGGTTACACGCTCGTAAGACATCATGTCCCCGTCATTAAGTACAAAGTAAACAGTTTTGCAAAGTCCTGTTTTGTTGTGCAACCGCACTAAATAACATCGTCCATAAAATACTGCCTTCGCGAGTGACAAACACATCACAACAGCTAAATATCAGCGACGACTCCGAGGGTAGGCCTAGCCACAGGCCGACGCCGTGGCCGTCGTCGTTCCCAATCGGTCGTGCGCTCACCACAAAATGCTCATTTTTGGCAACACGATTAACATCCCTGCTCATATGTCGTGCATTAACACACACGATTATTTTTCGCGAAGCCTCGATGTAAAGCGGAATGGTAGAAACGAAGCGAGGCGCTTCGGTGAAACGACTCCCACCGATGTTTACCGTCCAACCGCGGCCGATCACGATCTCCCGAGTGCTCTGCAAGCGGGGGCTGCTTTGAAGATTGGCCCACTGTAAGCATAACATTATCCAATAGGGGTTTATTTCGTGTCAGAAACAAATCATAATTAATATTTTCTACGCGGTTCCAGCAAAGCACCCCCGATACGACTGCCGGATCACATCGCCGGACGTCGGAATGGACTAACAACCGGACCGTGGACTCACAATCGGACCGTACCCACCCCATCTTCGGGTTCTCGATTTTGGGAAAGTAATGGAAGATGTGCGTATGCTTTTTTGTGTTGTTATCGGATCCAGCAACACAGCACATCAGTCAGCAAGCCGACAAACCGGGCAACGTATACGACGGAGACGGCGGGGCGAGGGCCTCGCCACCCGCCCAACCCGCCTGCGCTCTTTTTTCCCATAGTGCCTTGCGCGCGCCCACCAGGGGAAGGTGCGGCGCTGCGATTTTAGGAAAGGTCCGTGGGGTCTGTGGAAAGGGGTAATGGTACCGGGGCTTAGATTTGGGAACTCAGTGGTGTGCATGAGGCCAGAGATACAATCGGGAATGGATGTGAATCAAAGAACTGTGGGACGCCTCGCGTTGGGTGCTCACGGGAAAACTACAAACGAGGCTGTAAAGGGCGATATGGGATGGGCGAGTTTTGAGGCAAGGGAAGCGCAGAGCAAAATAAGGTTTGAAGAGAGGCTAAGGAATATGAAAGAGGTTAGGTGGGCAGTGAAGGTGTTCCGCTATTTATATAGAAAGAGCGTTGACACGCAGTGGAGAAAGAGAACTATAGTCGGGTACAACTTTAGAAGACAGGAGAGGCCCCGCCCCGACGACCGAAGCGCAGCAGCCAATTGCCTCCGCGACTAAAGAAATAGTCCCGCTCAAAACATTGTGACTGCTTCTAAGACGCGTATTTGTCGGTATAAATAAGATTTGTGTGTCTTGGCGAGTGCTTTGGTAAAACTGTCATGATGGAAATGCTACAGCACATGCCGTATCGCGAGAGAAAAATAACTCCGTGCCTTCTACAACGCTGAGCGTCGTCTGCTACGGAGCAAGATCAACGGCACCGGACGCTACAATCTCTCATCGCCGGCTTACGGCTCAGAACAAACGCACGCGGCATAAATTGTGCACCGTAAAGGCCGGTCCCCACTAGCAGCAAAAATGCGCGCGGCGAGCGCTTCCGCGGCACGCGCGCGTCAACAAGTCCCCACTCGCGTTTTGCGGCAAGCGGCGACGAGGCAGCCAAGAACGTCCTGACGCCCCAACTTGTGTTGTTCTATTTGAAGGGTCTCCCGAAAACGTGAGCTCTAACCAGATGACTGTCTTTCGTAGACCATGTACGTCTCTCCAGCGCTACGGCTGTTCACGCTATCAAAAACCTACTGCGAGGATACTTGTTGCTCGGCGTCTCGGTACGGGCAGGCTTAACGAAAACTGTATATAGGTCTGGGCATGGCCTCTGAGATTTTACGACGGCCATGTCACTTTCGAATCTCAGACGCTGTGTATTGTGGTTATACGTTTGACGGGCAGATGGCGCCACGCGTCCGCACCACCGTCGGCACGCCTCCGTGGCTCGCTTCTGAATGGTGCTTGTTTCGCGGCGGCCGCAAATAATGGGCGTTGCTGCCTTTTTCACGAATCTCGCCGGGCGCGGCGAGACTCTATTTCCGGCATGACAGACCACCACGAACAATTGGAATTCACTCTGACGAACGGAGACGCACACATCTGACGCGACTCGGCCCAGTTCGAAGCGACGGGGGCCATGTTGTTCTCCGACGGCGGCGTCCCCGGCCAGTGCAATAGAGGAGGCACTGCCCCGGCCGTCCGGCTCATGACGTCACCTGAGGTGCGCGCCTATTGGTGGAGGCTCGTGTTCATCCGCCTTTTAGGAGAAAATGCCGCTGCCTTCTTAAGTTGTACCCGACTATAGGAGGCTCACCAGTAAATATACGGCTCTAAGAGAACTGACAACAAAGAGCGTAAAGGGAAAAGTCAGAGAGGCGGAGAAGATTTACTGGAGGACAGCGATGGAAAAAAAACCGACTCTGAATAACTACCGAGAGGGCAAAAACGAAATAAAGAGGGAGGCATTTTATGATAATTCAAGAGGAAGCGCTTTATTGTTTGAAGCGAGATCGGGCTGCCTTAGAACGCGTGTTTATAAAGCGAAATTCAGTAAAGAAGAAGAAAAATGCACATGCTGTGAGGAAGATAGGGAAACGACAGAGCATGTTCTGATTGAATGCGGAAATATCCACCCAGGTGTACGTTTGGGCACCACCCTACATGAAGCCTTGGGTTTTAGGGCGAACAACGGGAAGCTGAACATAGCCGCGATTGAAATAAGTAAGAGACGGTTAGAATACTGGTGGCAGAAAACTAGAGAGAACGGACAAAAATAATTATAGGGAAAAATATGGAATTTCTGCCATAAGGGGCAGGGAACTGGGATATGAAAATCCGTTTTTGATATGGCATGATCGATTTGATTGAAGTAAATTTAAAAGGCATGAGGAAAATGAAAAGAGAAAAAAAAAAGTTCTTAAATCTTCTTACGAGCCTGGTGGCGCACATGTCACCGCCCCGTTACAAAGGGGAAGCTCATAGCATCCATCCATCCATCCATCCAGGTCCATTTGACGACACCGAAATCTCGGGGCCCCGGAAGATTCGACGTTCCACAAGTCGCTACAGGTGGCGAAAAAAACCAGCCGCGGCGCGTTCCATCAAGTTGCGCGTATAGTGGAACTACTAACCTAGCCCCATATTTTAGTTTGAAATTTTCCTGCTAGGGGTTCTCAATAAGGCCAGAAGGCGTAGGCGTCAAAAACAAAACAAACATGTTGCATCTAAACAATAATGATGATAGTACATGCAGTGCCATCTCTTGATCGTGTATCTTAGTTTAGGACGCCACCGCTACTTTTATTTTTCGTTGCACTGTCAACGGTACAGTTTCTCTTCTCTAATGTGGTTATAGGTAGGTGTCCCGTGGGCACGCCCCGCGGATGACGACAGCGGAGCGGCGCTGGCCAATCGCGTGCGGCGATTCCGAACGCTCTCGCTAAAATGCCATCTCCGATAGCCCCCCCAGGAATTTACACTCACACTTGCAGTGCTTGCAGCGCTCGACTGCAGCGGCGCCGCGCGCCACGGTGCGAAGTAAAATGAGCACACACACGCTAGGTGCTTTTCTGACAATAATATCAACCCTAGAAATGAATCCCTAGATCTAGGGTATTTCAATGCTTTTTAGAGATTTGGCATCTTTGTTGTGAGATCTAGGGAGTTTTATGAGGCGGCCTAACGAGAACCATTTTTCAACAATAAAACGAAAATGCCGTTAATTTCGGTGCTTTTTTTAAACACCGACAACGCGAGAATCTTCTGGCGCCTGCTGGGACGAAAAACGAAAATTTGTCTTGGTGATTGTTGAGCGAGCGCCTCAGGCACTGGTTGAGCAGTTGTGCGCGCTTATATCTTGAGCGCCGTCAGTCATGATTTCTTTGCGGAAGAGAGAGCCTTTTGCGCTGCATGCACCGAAAAAGCCCACCTAATTCGCGCTCGCCGGGTTCCTCTACTGTGTTATGTTGACGTAGAGCTGGACATGTTCGTATATTGTAACATTTGGACGTACTAACCACTGCGCTCGTCTTCGCGCGGTTCGCTCAAATGTTGCCTTGTTGCTCCGTGTTAGATGGCAGGTTCTGGACCAAGAGAACTTGAACAAGGTGAACCAAGTAGAAAGAGTCAAAGTATGTATTATTAAGCGACCAAAATACTTGGCCAAATGAGACGCTAATACAAGTACAGAGGAGCTATGTCTATGAAATAGCCAATCAATAACCTTTTATTCGTCATGTATCAAACCAATAGCTACCGGCTATTTGACCAGTGCATCCTCTATTGTCCCAAAAGACACCCATAGATGCCTGCTATCGGACCAATACACTTGTATTAGTCAAATAGAAAACCAATACCAGCGGGCTATTGGACCAATTCAGACTCTATAGGTCAAATAAGAGACCAATAATTGCCATTTATTGGTCCTAATTTGCCATTTATTGGTGCTAATAAAGGTCTTATACAACCTATAGATCTCCGATAGATTTCCTATACAACCTATAGATATTTTCTATTGGACCAATAAAAATTCCTATTGGCATTTTTGCTAGGGTACGAAACTTGTGCACAGGCGCTTCTGAATTTTCTGTTATGCAGCTTCTTGTTGTCAATAAATATTGCGGTATTTGCGCAAATTAATTTTATTTTTTTAGTATCTTTCGCGCATACATTTGTTAATTGTTTACTCTATTTTCTTCGAACAAATCAGATACGAAACTAATAATTACGGTCAAGGCAACTGGTTCCAATAGAACTGGTTATGGTTCCTGTTGGTGTCCAGATGGGCGCAGCGGAAACCAGTTGGCCCACACTTCGTTTCTAACTGGTACCATTTATTTATTTATTTATTTATTTATTTATTTATTTATTTATTTATTTATTTATTCAGTACTGTGGGCCTTTTCAGGCCTATACAGGAGAGGAGGAGGAGGAGGAGGAAGAGAAAGGAGGAAAGACAGGGATGTTAGCCAGTGCTGAGACCGGCTGGCTACCCTGTGCAGGGGAAGAGGGGTAAGGGGACTGAAAGATAGCAGAAAGGAGACACGACAAGAAAAAAGAAAAAGAGAGAAAAAAAAAACACACGCACACAAACGCGACACTGCTTAAAGTCTGTCCCTTAGACCACTCGTCCGTAAAAATCGCAACAACGCGTTGAGCGCTTTCCGTGCTGACGATGGACATGGCCAGTGTCCCAAGACTCGTTGCTCGGACAAAGGGCGCCTGTCAAGTCTGTCTAGAGCAGCGGTAAGTTCTCTCCTGGGGCCACTGAAACGGGGACACTCACACAGAAGATGGGAGATCGTTTCGTCGCATACAAAATACAGAGGACTTCATTTCAAGAAAGAAAGAAGAGCGAAAATCTGGAGTACAACGCAACCATATCGGTGACAACAAAGTGAATGATCTGTGCAAAAAAGAAAACATAGCATACAT
>JABSTT010000421.1:0-12183 GCA_013339685.2 Hyalomma asiaticum | reverse complement strand
ACTACCATTCATCCACAGTTGCTATGCTTAGTGCATGCATGATCATGCTCAACATGTCACGCCATGGGCATGTGGCTGCCTAGGAGCAATTTCACATTCCAACTCTTACCGTATTTACACGATTCTAAGTCAACTCGAATGTAGGTCAATCCCCGTAAAATTGCATATCTCAAAAAAAAAAAAAAAAAAAATCAAGCGCATTTCACACAAGGAAAATTTACTGACATGGTTGCTGGGTGTTACTCATCGTCACTGGAGTCGTCCTCACTGGCGCTGCTGCCATCATAGCTGTTGCGGTCCCACAGCACATCATCATCAAGTGCGAGTCCAACACTTTGCGAACGACCGCACCACGACATCGCATGGTAAAGCCGCCCGTGCGGAGAGGACCCACCCGCACAAAGTAGCCAGGGAGTGCCCCTCCTCCTCACACACCCGCTTGGCGTAAGTTTGTGGTTTTTTGACGAAATCCATTCGTATTCGCGGCGAAGGAGGTCCTTAAATGGTTTGTCGACTGAGAGGCTGAAGCTGGCCTGTCAAGCCACCGGGGATTAAGAGCATGCCGGTTCGCTCCTTTTGAAGCACCGCTTTCACCTCGGCGGTGAGGTGGCCTTGGAAAAAGTCCAACACTGGCAGGTTGCGGATGTCTTTCTTGAGGGATTCCCCCGGCCTCAGAAGGCACACCAGACTGCACCATTCCATCACCGTGTCATCCGTCATAAAGCCCTTTGCATTCACCTGTACCACAAACCTTTGGGAAGTACCTCTTAGGCATCCTCTTCAGTTTGAACATGACGTATGGGCAAAGTATGGTGCCATCGCCAAGCACGTCAACATCACGGTAAAATGGAGCTTTTCATTTCCAGTTGTGAGTAGATTCACATCGCATGCACCCTTCACGCTCACTGTCGTATTGTTGGTCATGTCGAAGTATACGGGAGTTTGGTCGGCATTGCCGATCTGGCCAAGCAAATACTGCCGGGTGTCAAGAGTTCAGGAAGTGCCTATGGAAGGTGAGGACCTCCTCGTATGCACCGGCAACTTTTGGCACATGCTGGTGCGTCGAGGCAGAGAAAACCTGCCCTCTTCATAAATTTCACTGCCCAAGCCTGCTATCTTTGAACTGAGCCTTTGTATCCCTTGCCTCAGAAGCATAGACACGGGCTTTGTGAGTGATCCTATCACAGGTGACCAACAAGCGATCGATTGTGTAAATCGCTCCCAGTATGCCGCAAGCTCCTTCTTCCGCTCCGGAAATCGTCCCGACTTTGGCCCTGCGAAAGCCGCGGTGCTTGGAGTCGCATGAGAAGATTCCTCGCGCTGAAGCTAGCCATTGCCACACCACACATTCACTGATTCCATACTTGCATCCTGCTGCGCAGTTGTTAGTCCCTCAGCACGGAGATAGCAGCCCGTCTGAATGCTGCTGTGAACAAGTGCCAATAGTTCTTGGGCCCAACGACCCTCGTGACAGACGGGACGATTCAGCACACTACAGAAGCATACCGCTGCTTAAAAAAATCGTATCACAAAGAGAAGCTCTCCGACAACTACCATAACCCCATACGGTGGCTCTCCATCAATGATTGATGCTCCCACAAGAGCTGTGCACTTGCTAGATGTTAGAAAAGAACAGCTTTTGCAAAAAAACGCGGAAATAACCATGCGCTGCAGGTTGAGTGGGAAACTTTATTCGCAATTAGGAGAACACATTTGCCTGCAAGATGACTCCATCAAGCCAACAGCAGCAGCTGCCGCACGATACCAAACAAACATTGCGGCAGATGGGAACGGCCACTCGTGATTTCCACTTATTAGTGAGTTACTCGCATTGAAGAAGCATTTTGTTCATCTCCAATAAACAAAATGGTAGTATTAGCGAATCCCTTGAATCAATATACGGTGCTAACGTAGCCACTATCATATCACGTTGTTAAGTACACTTCTGAACGCGACAGTGGGAGGTTAGTTGCCCTAGGTATAGTGGCCGAAGGGCACAGATCGGGAACGCCAACTTTCAAAGTCATCACCTTTATTTACGCCAGAATGTATGCAATGGCAAATTAATATGCCACGCTTCGGCCGTAACCATGGAAACGAGGGTGCAAAGCTGTCCCCACCTAGTAGCACCCCTGATTTCTCGTTTCTCTTGCCGTACTAGCGGCACACGGTTCGATTTTGATTCTAAGTCGACCCCCCAACATTGGATTGTCAAATCTGAAAAAAAAAAGGGGGGGGGGGGGGGGCGAACTACAATCGTGCAAATACGGTAAGCACTCCTAGGTGTCTCTACCAACTTTTTGTCCTCTTTACAGCACACACTGATTTAAAGGCACTGCTACCTTCTGGTTTTGGGGCGCTGCTACTGACAGGCACGTCAGCTGTCGGTGCACTTGTGACTGGCACACTGTTGTTGGCCGGGGCGATGCTCACAGGTGGACAGGTGGCCAGTCCACTAGTGACAGGTGTACCGGTGACTGGCACAAGGCTGACAGGTGGTGATGATACTAGCGCAGGTGTTTCAGCAGCTGAGCACATCTGTGCAACATGACAGAGCAAGAAGAATGTGTGAGTGCAGCACATAAACACAGTAAGCTGGAAAGTCAAAAGAATTCAGCTTGCTTTAACAAGTTGAAAACATATGACAAATACTGGCACAATGACAATGCAGCAAATGACATTTATACACAACAAAGGCACATTAATTAAAGAAATCATTAATTCAAATACCTATAATTCGAATTCTGTAGCAACATACAACCACGTTCCATAGAACTCAATACTGTCGATAGTTTGAACCACACACTGCCATGGCTGGTTTTGTGAGATATATATGATATTTCAACCTAATCTGCCAACCTAATTTCCTTAGCTCTTGTCGTTCATTAGAATTACCTCATGTACTACCGAGTATTTCCTGTTGTATGTTCATTTTCTATGTTGTATTTTATTTCCTATTACTTTTTCTACTATAATTCTGTTATATCTTTTTTACACATCGCTATTGTTTATGTCTGTACATGTCCTCCCTGTAATGATCACAGATGGGACCGACAGTATTATTAAATAAAAGAATAAATATGCAACTGGCAGTAGTCCTATTCAAAACTTGCCAGAGTGTGCTATGCATAAAATACATGCTCATCCGGCAAACCATTCCCAGGGAGAAATGACAATGTTTCCCATGATTTGTTCAAACTGTGCCAAAATGATGTAGATGTCGTTTTCCACAGATTGTAAGCATGCAACCAGCCTAAACCACGAACAGCCTGTTTCCAAGTCCATCAACACCTTGTGAATGTAGCCTTCCTTAAAGGCCCGATCGCAATGCGGCTGGCGAACAGTGTGCGTGCCGAAATGAAGGCACTGCCAAATGCCATCGATTGTCTCATTGCACTGCAAAAAACTGCCTGCCCATGCAATTCTCGAAAAGAACAGGATTTCGTCATTCTTGATCATCGGCGAAGGCATGCAACAAGAAGCACCACTTAAATCCGATCAGAAAGCAAAAGAAAAGCATCAACGAGCAATGGCTTCCGGTAGGCAGCTCGGCACTGTTTTCCATTCCAAACATTCCGGCAGCTGCTCAGTGGAGGGCGTGCACTACTTTGAAATGGTGAATTTGTTGCTGGCCACTTCATTAGAAAAAAAAGAAGTTATTGTCACGAGCCCGTGGTGATAGTGGTGTTGGCAGTGGATAAAGGGGAGGGGAGTGAACATAATCTTGCAGTTAATTAAGACGCAAGGTCTTGACCCACAATTGCTATGAGACAGAATTCGCAAGGCGACACGATTGCCGTCTTTTACACTTATGCAAAAATAAGAACAGGATTTTCTTATTCAGTCATAAAATTACACCAATGTAGCAGACAATGTGTGCATCAGTAATTCAGATATTCAGTTAATTCAGACATTGTGTCCATTCTCATGAAATTCAAATTAAGAAGCTTTAATGGTATAGTAAAATCTTGTTAATTCAGACAACCACATAATTTGGACTTTTTCCTCTGGCTTCCAGCAAGCTTATGCATTGTTATTAATGGTGTCAAACTTCCATTCATTCATTTATATCTGATCACACCACAGTTAATTTGGACGATCCCCATAGCTCACCAAGCGTGAAACAACACAAATTTGCCATGTGGAAAAGTGAAAATGACACTAGCACTTGAGGGGGGGCGTGGCTTTCGGTACAAACTTTATTGTTTTTTGGTGTATGTTGATGAAAATTGGCACAGACACTAAGGACTGCTCTGCAATGCTCTCATAAAAATTTCAAAGTGATACAACAAAATCTTTTTGCATGACAAATTGTTCCTTTAATGAACCTCGTGGAGGGTCTGGAGTACTTACAAAACGAAGCAAAAGTTGATAAACAGTGGATGCACAGCCAAATGTATGCAGAATGGAGTAACACTCCTAAAATATTTTTTTTTACAACACAAAAATATGTAGTTTACGTTCTTTCCAGCGACACTGCAATAAGCACACTTGCACTGCAAAGTAGAAACCCTACCAAAAAGTTTTAAAGCATTAAAATGAAAAAAGAAGAATTTCACCCCCTGAAGCACAGTTCAAAGAGCCTTACAAAACAAACGGAATCAAAATCTGTGCAGTAGTCACCAAGATATCTGCTCCACGAGCTAAACGACATGCCAAAAAGCTGTTTCGAGAAAAGTGCTCTTAAAGTTTCAGCACCTCCTAACTTCTCTCAAGCACACCAATACCGTAATCTTTGGTTTGTTTTGTGATGTTACACTACTTGGGCACTGTGGCCTCCCATCTGGCGTGCCTTTGTTGCCCATCTTAATTTTTTTATAGCCTACTTTTATGATTTATGATTACCATGTTGTATGCATAAATTTTAATGCAAGTTACCTGCATGAAGGGGTGGTGTGACAGACACTGCAGAGTATAACGTTTGTTATACAATTGGGTCCACTAACTGTAGTAATTTACCAGCTTTCTTGCATTCATGCTAAATGTAATTAGAGGTCTTACATATTATTGCAGAATAATCAATAATCACAGAATTATGATCGTAACACATGGTTCTCAACATGACAGCTATACTTCCTTCCTGATTAAGAGACAGTCAATGTAAAGACATAGTTGTTACTGTGACTGATTTCTGAGTAGTTTATTTCATGAGGCAAGACATTGAGGCATGAGGTCGAGTAGCTACAGTTTCACGCTAGTGCCCCAATCCCCTTACCTTGGCTACTCTTCGAGGCATACAATATACAATGTGTCAGAACGTTCACAAAAGCTTTCAGTGATACTAAGCAAGGCATAAAATGCACCTAAACTACACTACCAGTGCTCGCTGACCGATTGCGGGGTCGAAGTCTATGCGCGCTGTGCTTGGTAGCGGCGTCGCGGCGTTTGCGCGAAATGCCGAGCCGCGTTTCTGAATAATCGGCGCGCAACGTGCCAGGCCTCGCGACTTGAGTAGCCGATGCCCGAAATACCCGAAATGCCTTGCCACTGATCCGAAAAGCCGCCGTGCGACGTGCTCGGCTGTTGCGCCAGCAGCCGATGCACAGTTAGGCCTAGCGTGACTCCGAGCTGTAGGCGTGCAGCGCGTGTTGGTGCGGCACGGGGCTTCAAAGTACCGCACGTAATGCTTGGTTGCGAGTCCACGGTGCCGCCACGTGATGGCCTTCGTAGGTCCGACGCGACCGCGCTGCTGATGAGTGGAACGTCCCGATGTCTGTCGGTCCGAGACGCGCTTTGCAATGTTCGCGATCTGATCACGATCGTACGTGCGGCAGGTGTGTCCTGTACGCCTGCCAAACTAAAACGTAGTTTCGTTCTGAATGAGCGTCGATCAGTAACCACAGAGCGAGTGCGAACACGCAACTACGTAGCGCCACTCGACAGCCGCAACCTCGGAAGGCGCAAGCAGCAGACGATGTTCGCCCCACGTGGGAGCGCCAGAGCAATAGCGAAGCGCGCTCAGGCAATATGGCGGATGCGGCCAAATGGAGCCCTCAAAACGACCTTCGAACATTTGCTTTTTGTGCGTTTGTTTTGGCGGGGAGGAGCTAGCTGAAGCGGGAAATTTGAAGACGGAGAACTGCTCTTTTCAATGCGCCCAAGATGGCGGCGGCCGGTAGCGTAGTCGCGGAGCTATTGCGGTTTGAAAAACCCAGTTTTTTTCGTTATTTGCGCGATGATTTTCGCCTCCTTCGCTAGTGAAATGAATTATTTAGGGCATTTCTATGTGGTTTTCAGCAAAGATATCTTGGAATCAGTAAGAGAAAGAGTTGCAGAAACTGAACATACTATTTTCAAAAAATCAATTTCTTTGGCATTTTTCGCGATTCGAAAGCCGCGTCCCCCCCTTAACTGGAAAACTAGAATGAGACAGCGAAGTAGTGCAAATCATCATCGTCATCAGCACAAACCATGTGGAAATTTTGAGAAAGCCAAAACGCCAGACCAATGTGGTATGCCAACCTACCACCATGTGTGGCACCGCATTGATCCTGTGCCTTTAGAAAACCATGATCGCCATCTTTTAGCACCTTGTCAACAATGAAGGGCTTATCCGCAGCATGGTAAACTAGTTTCGTATTGATGGCACATGCGCCCTGTGTGGTAGCGACAATAGCTATCGCATCACAAGCACAGAACTGTGTGGACGCTTTCTTCGATCATGTTGTTAGTGACCACGGCTGTGGCGTTCAGCGAGAACTGCTTGGACTCCAAGCACATAGGCTGGTCATCTGCCCTCAGATTGTGCGGATGTCCTATCATGGCATCACCAGTAGCCACAGTTGCATGCACAGTGGATTCGACAATAGTAGTTTCACTTTTACTCTTTCACACAGTCAACGCACGCTTTCCGATATGGGCAGATGCTTCATGTGATCGTGTTACCAACTACCATGGCCACCATGCTTTGTCTGCAGCAGATGCCGCATTCAGTACTCTTGCTTTGAGTTGCTGCAACATGCACACAATGTCACAAAACATGGTGGAGCTGTCGAAGGTCAATGATTGTGCTGTGGTCAGCATGCTGATATCAAATGTGCAGATGGTTTGTGGACAAACAATTTATTGAAAACCACTTTACCGGCAAAACAGAAGAAAAAAAAAACTGTCTCTATGCGTGCGGTCATGGTGGCGGTAATGAAGGGGATGGTGGTGAGGGGGGAGGTCAGGTTTGGGATGAATTAGGACACGGAGAACCTTTGCCATGGTCAAGTTGTGAAGGAAGTCGCATGATGAAGTGTTGAATGGTGGCTTTTACAGTACTTTCATGCAAATGAACTGAATTTGTGTGCTCATTCAGGAGATAAAAAGGCCATTCATCTCGTGGATACCTGCTCATTGTTTTGTGGATACTCTCCATAACTAAGACATTCGGTTAATTTGAACATTTCTCGCAGTGCCGTTAAATCCAAATGAACAAGTTTTTACTGTACATAGCAAGTGAACCAGATAACATAGTTCGATGTTATGCAATTTTTAATGCCATTCATACTGATGCCAACACTGCCCACTTTTTGCTTTTCATGAGGCACATAAGGCTTAACACAGAGGACTTATACTGTCAAAGCCCACACCAAAACACAAGTGAAGCATCAAATCAACAGGGTAGCAGTACAGATAGCAGCTTCCTTGAATGTGTCCAATGTACTTCAACTGCATTTTGTATCATGCAACACTGCCCAGGAACGTCTGCTACCAAAAAAGGCTAGGGACGCATGGGGGTGTCGATGCAACACCTACCACTGAGTGATTTCCCTGCAGCAAGACAGCGGGAGCTGCAGTCACTGGTGACGACTGGATGCCTGGGCTCACTGCACTCATGCCCAAAATCTCAGTAGGGTCCGATTCATCTTCCTCATCCTGCGGCTCTGCCAAGTCCTGCCAATGATGAGATGCAACATGTGAAACACCGCAGTAAGAGACAGAACAAAAGATGTGAAACGAAACGGATTGTTTGTTCTCATGGCAAGCTTATTCTGAAGTGCAAGACAGGAAGATGACGACAAAACACAAGGGAGACACGCACAATGCACAACCGAGTTCCAAACCGCTGAGGTAACCAGATGGCATAATTCCTCCAGCAGTGTGCTCTGTAAAAACTGTGAGCTTGCCATCATCCTAAACAGAAAAAGGTCCAAGAGAACAGGACCATCACCAAGAGAGACGTTACGCTGCGAGAGGACAGCAGCAACTGTCTCAGAGGGACCTTACAATGCTTATTGAACAAGTCAGAATGCGGTGCTGATCAGTTACAAACATGTGAGCCAAATACAGCAATACCCTATTAACTCGAAGTAGTAAAAACTGGAACAAATTTCAAGATAAGCGGAGTTTCGAGATAGGCGAATTCACAAAAACATAATGCAGTGTTTCGGGCTTGTTGATATGTTATCATGAGGCTCATAGCACAAGAAAAAATTCACAGCATATCCACGGAGTGAATGATGATGAGTGGGCGAAGCTCCGGAGATTCATCATAGATCGTGCCAAGTTCCAGATTAATTGTTAACGCGCACGCTACGAATCCTTATGGTTCAACTACGCACAAGTGAAATCCACCAGCACTTCATTGCAAGTCAAGATCCAGTGCCTATATATATATGGGTGGCCGGTGAACGATTCTCCAGCGCGAGCAGTTGGTATTTTTCAATCAAGAAACTCGCTAGAAGATGCTGCCTGCGTCTTGTCTCTCGCGGGTGAGGGCGCGTTCTCCTTCTTTGCTGGTGGCGCGTTCATCGAAGAACGAGCGTTTCCATAGTCAACGCGCGCCTTTCGCTCTCTCTGTCTCTCTCTCTCACAAGACAGCAGATGGAAGAGTGAGAGAGCTCGCGCGCCTCCCACACGCGCCTTCCTAGAAGCGTGTTCCTAGTAGGTAACGCGCTACTACAACGGACGGACAGACCCAAACCTTAAGGAGCTTCGCCCCTAAAAAATGAAGACGAAGAAAGACAAGACACACACAGGCACTAACTTGAAGCAACCTTTATTACGAGCAACAACCCACATATACACAGAACTTTTTCGCATACGTCATCATACAAGCACTGTTTGGAAAAAACGTACATACCATAGCACAGGTAGGCTAACTTCTTTGCAGGAAAGGGCAATTGATGGTATTGAAGCACAGTTATCCTTGAGCCTATTGATCATTTCCACTTCGATACTTTCACGAGTTAATCTACTTCTGGCTCTGTCTATGATGGAGCAGTCACTCTACGCTGGGCCACACATCATGAGATCACCATAACATGCTCCGGCAAGAGTGCTCTTGCAATGCCTGCAGTGGCTGTTGAGAAACCCACCCCGCTTTTCTTCTGCCTTCTTATCAGTGCTGCAGAGGGTCTGCTGAAATCGAGGTTGTCAAAAAAGACTTCTACCACCCTGCCCTCTGTAGATTCAAGGAGTGTCGCTGTCATACTGTATATCTATGGGCTACCAGTAATTAAACAAAATAGGTCAATGCACAAATGTTAAGGTTATGTTTTCATCATCCACAAAATTGCAATGTCTGCGCAGATGTAACAAGGCCAGGCCTCTCAGAGAAGCGCATGTGCAAAAAGAAACACCAGAACCCGCTTGTTGAATGTGAGGGATTAATTGTTTACAACGCTTGTTTAAATCGTGGGACAAATTGTGGAAGGTGCCTCAACAAGCAATTGAAGGAACACCCACGACGCAGAAGAAAAGTAGGGAGGATTCCTCAACGTGCACTGCAGGCACTGCAAGGACGCTGTTTCCAGTGAGGATGATGGTGACCACACGATGTGTGCCCCGGCACACAGGGACTACTCCATCGTAGACAGAACCTATCGAAGTGAAAATGATTGATATGCTCGAAGATAATTTGTGTTTCAAAACCGTCAACTGCCTTTCCCTATAGAGTTAGCCTACCAGCGTAATGGTACCAAAGTGATTTGCAAACAGTGCATGTGTGATGATGTACGCGAAAAAGTTCTCTACGGTCAATGACTGACTTTTCGGACCCTCTAGGGAATGCAACAACATCCAAAAAACAGGGCAGTACAAACATATGAATCCATGCAAAAATGCGCCATTTTACTTATATTTTTCGGATCAAGGTCAAGGTTTAAGTACCACACTTCAAAACCACGATGCAGTCAGTGGGTTTGATGCACCCAGACAACGGTGATAGTGCTACTCAAAAACAGCCACCATGTTTCTGACATTACACTGAGACAAAAGGAAATCACTGCTCACTGTCCCAGTCGAGGAAGACGAATATGCCATGTGGCCTGCACGTAATGTCCGAGTAAACTGCACTGTGCCGAAAATCATGGTCGTGTTGAATGTTCACGGATGACGGCTGCCACACTCACAAAGTAACACTTGTGTTCAAATCACTGCGGACAAAATTGTGTAGGCCGCGATTACGTACAGCAGCGACGCACGGCTCTGAAAGTAAACGCATGACTGCTGTGAGCAGCACCTGTACAGAGGTTTTATCATATGCGGATTTTAAAAAATGCGGCCACTACTGACGAGATCATGTATGACCACCACCGAAAACTGAAAGTATGTGCACACGCCTTTTAAGAAAACTGCGCTTGCACGTATAATGGCGCACAGTGAGTTGAAATAATGCTACCTTCTGTAAATGCTTAGAAGAAAACAGATGAACATGATTATAAAGAGCAATAACATAGTATATGAATGCACATACTGCGTTCACACCGTCGATAGCAACTACATAGCTCTTAAACTATGTGGCCAATGCAGTGGCAGTTCAAAGGCAATAATGCCATAAAAAGCATTCCGAGCTTTCCTGTCGTTTGTTGACGTGTAGGGTGGCATGCACTTTGTTTAAAGTTGGCTTCTTGTGCATAAAATGCGATCTGCATTCACGGTGCCGTGCGTTTGGCATGCTCCAACGGTCGTGCAAACGGCTTAGTGTGCAGCCGGGTAAATCTGAGTTAGTGAGTATTCGACGCCAATAAACAATGCATGTGCTTGCAGGAAACAGAGGACGAGCCATAACAATTACATTTTGCAAACATGCGTGATCTTATAGATGAAATTTATCTGCGATGAAATTCTGCAACAACGAATTTTTCGCGCACCCCATCAGTTTCGTTAAGGTGAGATTTGAATATGCGCAGCTTTGATGGTTTCGGATCTTCTGTCACATGAAAAATGTCAAGGAAATTGGACGGTGGAGGGTTCGAGCATCCGCAATTTCAGACTTCCTCATGCGCTGATTCCATGGGGCTTGTGGCAATGCTGTGAAAACATCCGAAATGCTGGGCATGTCAGAAAAATCAGGTACCTAAAAAATCGGTCGTCGACTGTGCATACAAGGGTCCTTGCTCATAACAAAGACTGTTGAAAGTTACCGGTTCTGTGTATCACGTAGCTCTTTGTCATCATCTTTTCATGCACTATAAGCCTCACAAAAATATAAGCATAACCACAACGAAAAGCTAACAAGATGCCTTTCCAATGTGGTACCGGCAATTTTTGACTGCCTCACAAAATCTCCATGTACAAGGAGCGCTACACTTAGATCATTTTTTCAATATTATGTGCAGCCCAGAAACCGACGTCGGCAGTATATAGGCAGCGGTGAACCTCACACACATTATAAGCGCAAACAGAGAAGCACGTTGACAGCATGTTCAAGACCACACACGCTTTCAGCGTGTATGGTTTTTTCGCAATCTTGCGAACGTGCCTGCTTCCTCAGTTTTTCGAGTGAAGCTAGCCTCCACAGAGCGCTGTTCTAATTGATTTCTGAAGTTTTACATTCCAAAACCGCGATTTGATTGTGAGAAACGCCGTAGTGGAGGGCGCCGGATTTTCCGACCACGTGGGGTTCTTTAACGTGCATCGACACCGCATAGTACACGGGCCTCAACACTTCACCTCCATCAGAACACAGCCACCGCAGCCACAGAGTGCTGTTGTGATAACTGACAAAGTGCGAGGATTAACTGCACTGGATAAGCCATCGCTTAACAGATGGCCAGTGCATCAGCAGCCACCAGCACCACCACGAATGCGAGTGACAAACCGAGTACCTCCATACTGGATTTTCTGGATTGGCTCACCACCTCAAGTTGGCTCATGCACTGTCCAAAGCTCGATGTCTATGACGTGCTTCCTACTTTCGGATTTGTTTTTGCAATTTGCAGTGAGCTGAACAATGGCCTCAAGACTCATGTCTCC